>RJWM01032593.1:0-21354 GCA_004363535.1 Dasyprocta punctata | reverse complement strand
GTGCAGAAATCTTCCAGAGCAGACCACTCTCTAGGGTTCGATAGGGGGCTGGAATGGAGGGAAATCATGTGGGAAGGAACAGAAAGTAGAAACAAGGTTAGGTTTTGAGGTGATGAAGCAGTTCTAGATTATGGTGACAGTTGTACAGTTCTGTGATGGTACTAAGCAAAATATGATTTCGTGCACTTTACATGGTGAATGGTGTGGTGTGTGAGTCAGAACTCACACAGCTGTGTGTGGCACTCAGGAAAGCCTGAGGCAGTTCCTGGGAAGAGACTTCTGGTGCCTTTCATAACTGTGGCACCTAACAGAGCAGGGGACATTCTTACCATATGTCCACTTGCAGCTCTGAGCCAGTACCCAGGAAAGATGTGGGAATTTTTCACAAAGTCCTTGAGGATTCACTGGCTTAGGTTATGATGGGCAAGCTCCTCTACATGTTTGCTAGCTTACAACTAGAGAATTTAAGACACAAACAACCAGACATGCTTCAGAATGGAGTAGAGCAGGGTATAAACAACGTTTAGCTATTATATAAAACAACTATGCCCTGTGCAGAAACTGCATAACTCTATTTTCATGCTGATAACAAGTACCTCTATATCCATTTAATCTTAATTAAATGTTAAAAAAACAAAACGTTTGATTCAAAGTTTTCACAACTAACTTAACTAAAAAATCCATTGGTACAGGCAAGAAAAATATTCCCATGTAAGAACTGCCAGTTAATGAATTCAGGGTTATTTCTGTGTGTGTGTGTGAGAGAGAGAGAAAGAGAGAGAGAGAGAGAGAGACGGGGGGGAGAGACAGGGAAAGAGGGAGGAAGAGACAGCAAGAGGAAAGGGAGGGGAGGGAGAGGGAGGAGGAGGAGATGGAGAGGAAGAGGGACAGGGAGAGAGGAAAGGACAAAGAAGAGAGAAAGAGAAATGTACTGAGGATGAGAATCAGGAACAACTCTGAAATCTCATGGAGAACATAGCATTTTGATCACTGTTTAAATCTGAAAGAAAACAAACACCCCGGGTGCCATTCTGATATGGGCAACATATAACAGATTTGTGAAAGAGTCTCATGACTTTTTCCCTATGAGGCCAGGAGAATTTTCCACTTGTTTTCGAGGATTCTTCTTAACTTCGTCTGACTTCAGCACTGGCTCAGGGCAATGTACAACTATCCTGTAGTGTTTATTCTGTCTCTTCTAAAGTTGATGTATTGTAAGACACAGAGTCATGTTTATCCCCAAATCCAAACATCAGAAAGTTAAGGATATTTTTTTAAATAGAACTTTTATTTAAGAAAGAAAAAGAAGAATAACTAAACAACTTCAGATTGCAATTTTACTCTGAAGGTCAACTTAGAGAATATGCCTCAGGGTCAGCCACAAGTCAGCTGTGTGGATGCTGTCAGGTAGAATGGAGGCCAGGGCATTCTGTTTTCCACACTCAAGTCACAGGAAGGATCAACAGGACACCCAAAGAAGGAGGTTACAAAGCCTTTAGAAAATGTTTGCGAAGACCCTAGACTCCCAGTTTTCAAATATGAGTTCTTTGGGACCCTGAGTTCTGTGGAGGAGGCTGAGGGAGACCCCACACAGCAGAGGGGGCCTTCTTCCAAGTGTGCTCTGACTTAGTCTTGCATGTGGCATCTGGGAACAGGGGTCTGTGCAGCATGTGGATGTGTCTTGACTTGGACCTACACTCTGGGCAATTGCAGAGAGGACCATGGTGCTGCCCAGCAGCAGAGTGGACAGCCCTCATCATCGTGCTCCACACAGTGTGCTATCCTGCCACAGCCTTGGTGGTGTACCGTGACATCCAGTTTCATAACAATGGCTCAGGAATGCTGAAACACCATGAAGCATATCCTGAACTGTCCGAAGTCTAATGGTGCTTAGAAAACTCATGGTCAGTATAGTTTATCGATTTGTGATTCTTTGAAAATGGGACATTTAGCCGGGTGTGGTGGTGCACGCCTGTAATCCCAGCCCTTGGGAGGCTGAGGAAGGAGGATTGTTGTGAGTTTGAGACCAGAATGGGCTCCAAAGTGAGTTCAAGGCCAGCCTGAACTGCATAGCGAGACCTTGTCTCAAAAAGAAAAAAAAAAAAAAGGGACATTTACAAAACTGGAATGTTCAGGTAATCGGAAAATATCTTTGGAACTCTTATTTCAACACATACAAAAAAATGTGTTAGTCTTGAACTAATTACTCTTGTGTCCTTTTTTATGTTTTTCCAACCTTTCTTACTCTTTTTTTTTTTTTTTGTTCGGGTTTGTTTCTCTCTACTCTCATCTCCTCAGAATATCTCTTACTGTTTATTTCAACCAAAGAGCTTTTACTGCCAAATAGCTTGTTGGTAAACAGTGTGTAGCAACGATGTTTGGCCACGCTTACATAAGCACGCAAGGCAGGAACCACAGTATGTGACCTGTCACTGAATGAATTTATAAATAGCAAGTCATAAATTATTCTTTTCACTCTCAAGCAGCTTGGTGATATCATGGGAGGTAAATGCAAATGCTTCGCCATTTCTTCCTATAAATACAAAGAATCCAACCAACATAGACAATGGCCACAGGGAAAGGGCAGGAAATGAACATGCATTTTCCGAATTCTGAAGGAATTAGCTGCCCATGAATTATAAGGACATAATTTGAAAGAAAGAGCTCTGGATAGGTAATAAATATAGAGAAAATCCTACACAGTTGGGTTACACATTTCATGCCACCAAATACTTAAATATACATTTATTATATATGTTTTTGCAGAAGCCAGTGGACACCTCCGGGACATAAAAAACTACCTGTATTGCATCCAGAGCTCACGAGGAGTCTTTAACTTATAAGTCATACTTCTGTTTTACACAACAAATTCCTTCTAGTATTGTATCAAAACATGATCACAGCAGTTAGAAGGTAGTGTTGGCAAACTATATTTAACTATATTTAACTATAAAAGCATATAGAAAGTAATAGGAAAGAAATAATGTTATAGTGTTTCCATAGCATTTATTTTGCCAGTGAATACATGCTATGCATTTATATGTAGTGTTATACAATGATAGAATGGTTTTAAGAATTGGAAAGTTGAATGTAATAAGATACTGTTTCTAAAATCAACATTCATTTCTATCTTGTTTTTCTGAATCTTTACTTCTATAAACTATTGTCCACATAATCTGAGAGATCGTTATAGGAAAGAAAAGTAGACATAAAAGGGACAAAAGCATTATGATCCCACTAAGCACACTGACAGAATAAAAGAATGTTTCTGGAACAAAAAGACATGCATTTTTTCTCAATGAATGAAAGAAATTTAATTTTCTCAGCTTACCATCTCAGTTAAACTGGCAAATTTGGAAAAGCATATAAATAATGGTTTGAAACATAAATTTAGGAGTATTACTGTATTTTCCAAATATGTATCCTATATTTTTAACATGTGGTTGTTCAGGACAATCCCACTGAATGTTTCCAAAATTGTTAATTATACCTTATGTGCCTGTTTATTCTAATGAGCCAATAACACAAATCCATCACTAGATCACCCCTCCTCCTACAGATATCAGTTGAATCTAAGGACACTGAAAACTTGTTCAGTTTCTCAAGCCTTCCAATATAGCCGATCCTGCTCCTTGAGAAGTTTTTTTACCATTTATTATAGAACACACAAGCACAAAGAGAAGGTGAGGGGTGGTGGCAGACACCTCTATTCACAGTCATCCAACATACTGTGGTTTAATAGAATATTCTGATATCTGGGGTCTGAAATCTCAACTCCAGGTCCAGGGCTCAGCAGCAAGAGCTGCAACCACAGATCTCTAAGTTCCCTTGGGAGACAGCTGAGGATATGCACACAATCCTGTCTTCCATCTGTGTCCACTAAGCACCCATTACCTGCCAAGCATGGTCTAAAACATAAGCACAGTGGATAGCTAATAACATTTCCTTTCAACTTTGTGTCAGAAAGCATCTTTATGATGAGTTTTTCATGACCAGTGTGAATAAAATAGGTAATCTGTATAAGCATGTCACACTAAATGAGTCCATATACATATATATATATCAGGAAGGGTTTACTTACACAAGAGAAAACCAGAATAAAACTGATTTAAATAATAAAAAGAATTTCTTATATCACATGACCAAAATGCCCCAAAGCAGTATGGACTTCAAGCTTGGGTTGATCAGTGCTCCAACCTCATTTTTCTGTGGATTTCTTGCCTTTATTTCCTCTATATCCTGATCTGTCCCTAAGCTGTCCTTTATGATCACAGGTGTCTGAAGAGCTCCCAGCTTTCTCATTCCTCCACAGCTGCTGAACAAAGGTCTCAAAGTCCATCCAATATGAGCTGTTTGGGTCACATGCTCAACTCAAAATTTGCCATGGTGGTTGAGAAAAATGTCATGCGCATATGCACAAAATACAAACATATATACATATTCATCGAAACATTCCTAGAAATATGATCACTTTCTTTTAATCCCCAGACTGTCAAAGGGAATATTTCATACTCATCCATGTTGGGAGGGAAAATTTATGTCATTTAACTTTGAAATGGCTCAGTACTCTTCACCTTAAAAACTATGAGCCACAGGAAAGACGTGTTGGTTGGAAACATAATGACCATTCTTACGTGGCTTGTCGCTCCAATTGTTCACCCAGACAGAGGCGTTCTGGGAGTCTTTATCTGTTCTGTTTCTGTGACAGATGAGTGTCTACAAACACAGAGCTCGCACACACAGTGGTTACAGTTAACTGCATCTTTTCAGATGCTGAAGCGGGCTGCCAGCAATGACTGCATTGTGAAGTGCGGGTCCAGGAGCTGCTTCCACAGAGGATGTGGGGAAGGGAGATAAAACCTTGTGAGCTATCAATCTAGACTGTCATCGGGAACATGGGATGAACTCTAAAAATTTGTCTTGTGGGTTCCCATCAAACATTTTTTACCGCTGTGTGGATGAAAAAGTCTTTTTACGATTTCATAATGCTAAACTTACTGGTCAGACTCATTTGATCTCTCCAGGGGCTATGCAGGTCAGGGAAATGCCCGCTGGACTAGAGGGAAGGGTTCAGGACAGGGGTCTCCCTGGGCTAAACATAAAACATCCTCTGCAAACAAGTCCTCTCCACCTGCCACGGCCTCTCCACCTACCACGGCCTCTGACCATGTGGAAGAAACACCATGAAGTAACCAAGCACCCCGCTTTCTCACAGTCCCTTCATAAAAACGTCCTTTTGTACTTTTTCCTCCCATTTCATACTAGTCTTTCTTCCTGGTCCTCTGCTGCCAGTCTCAGTGTGAAGAGAACCAGGGCAGCAGATGGGAGCTCTGCTGACTGCCTGGGGAACTGAGGAGCCTGCAGATATTCCCTTGGGAGAGGGGGGCTCACGCACTTCCCATCTCCAAGTGTGGTGTGGGCAAGAACGAGAGAAGAAAAGAAACTATGGCATCTCAGTGGCCTGCCAACAGACATTGCTCCTCCTCTCCATTGTGTGCTGGTGAAATTACAAATTCGTAGCTCTTCCTTAGGGGGAAGATGTAGCCCAGTGATGCACTGCAGCTCCAGGCACATGTGGCACTCACAGCTGGCTTCCTCTTTGCTCCCTCACTTAGCCCGGGTGTGTGTGTACACGCACAGGGAGTGCTAGCTAAGAAGCTACTCTGCAGAGCCTGGGGCTGAACTCTATTTGTCCTGCCCAGACAAATGTTGCTGTCCATGCTCAGATGGAAAAATGGGCTGAAATAGGTTAGTGATGCTTCACAGCCTAGATATTCATTTCTTCCCACATTTGTATATTTTTTTCCTTGGTGACCACTCCCAGTCTCTTTTATGTATCTTTCTCCCTCTGCCTTTGTACCTGGGTCTCCCTTACTTCTTCCAGATTCCTGCATTTTGCCCATTTCTTTGACTCACCCTCTACCCTTCCCCTTTTCTTGTTTTCCCTTTCTGGTCTCTTCTCTCTCCTCCACTCCTATTTCTCAATTATTGCTTAAAAAGTAAGTGATACACAAAGGAGCCAGGGTCTTAGATCACAGCACTGAGCAGAGGAGATGGGGCTATCCTTTTGGTTACATCTTCAGGACCTTCCCTCAGCTTGCAATCCTCAGTAGAAAGCACACAGCTGAATGTTTCAGCATGCTTGCCCCTCCCTGGATGCCTTCACTCGCAGTGCCATCTGCAGTCTTCCAACAGTGCTTCTGACACTGCATTTAATAAACCACTGATTTGTGGGAAATTGTACTGCTGCTGATCCGAACCTACTGCAGGGCTGGAGTATGGGAGCTGGGTGCAGTGTGGCTGAGAGTTATTGAGATTTCAGCATAGTAAACAGATTGTAGATCACACAGGAAATGTGATGCATTTTAACGAGTTATGCCTCCTGTTCAAATCTGCAGGTGCCTGGCAGTCTGAGCCATCTTGGTTTATGCAAGAATGAGGGAGCCATCCTTGACCTGTTTCAGCAGCTTATACCCTCATACTATTCTGTCCTCCTCAGGAAGTGGCAGGCAACAGAGAAAACGCTGGATTCTTCTCTTCTGCTCATATGCACATCTATGACAATTACAAGACTTGTACACCTTGGTGTTAAGTGGCAGCTCCAGGAGCTAGATAACTCATCTCCTGTCCTTCCCTCACCTTCAGATCTTATAAAACTGAGATATAATTCTTTCACCTCTATTTAGGGCCTTCAGGATACAGTCAAACCCCTTGCAGAGGCCTCATGGACATGCCCACTTGCCTGCTTCCTGGAAACATTGACTTTGCACCAGAGACTGCTCAGCCACCACTCTGGTTCAGGACTTCTGCCTTATCTCCCACACTACCCCCACCTCGCTCCCCTCCACAGAGGGTTTCCCCAGATGCCCAGCCAACCTGCTTTCCTCTGTCCTGTTTAGTCCTGCCCAAGCTGTGGGACTTTCCCCCTTTATATGTTCTGCTATTTGAGATGGCGATATTTTTCTATGTAAACTCTATTTCTTTTCCCAAGTAGGATTTGAATGCCCAGAGGACAGGAGTCATTTCCCTGGCCTGTCCTCCCTTGAAGTGGGTACTCAGTCAATCCTTACAGAACTTACGTATAGTGCTGGACATAAGGTAGGACCCTGGGGTGCCATGTAGACTGCCGACAATCTTAGCCTGGGTTATTTTAACACCTTGATCCCTATACCCAAGTGAACCCCCAGAAACATCATGCTGACTGGTCACATTCTGGGAAGGCCCCGAGAGATGTTGTTCACCTTCTGTGCCCCAGGCCTGCCATGCTCCAGTTTGGATAGCATTCATCCACACTGAGACCTCTCTGCACTGGAGGTTTCTGCTCTATCTGGTCAACTGCCTCCTCTGCAAACAAAACTCTGCCCTGATAGTGGCATCTGTCACCAGTGTGGCAGCAGCAAACTGCCACAAACGCAGATTGGTTTTTTCTCTTATAGGGGAGAAGGGCAGAAGTCTGAGACCCACTCCATGGGTCAGCAGAGTTGGACCTAGTTGGAAACTTTGGGGATCTGTGTCCCTGTCCTCTACAGCTTTGTGAATGCCTGTGTTCCTGTTCCACAACAACTTCTGTTCACCACACTCTGCATCTGACACCTCCCCTATACCTCTTCGGAGGCTAAACCTCTCAGCCTCCTTTACAAGGCCACTGGAGGTTACACCAAGGGCCCAGCGTCATCTCCACATCTTAAAATTCTGAATGTGATCACATCTGCAAAGCTTTTGCCACACACAGTAGCATGAATGTGCTCTGGAGATCAGGCCGCAGTTATTCTTTGAGCCATCAACTAGCCTTTCATCCACCAGAGACACTGTCTACCCAAATCACGATACCTGCTAAGCCCAACCTTGGACACTGGCTCGGACTTCGGGAGGTCCAAGCAGGGCAAGGGTTGGATTTGTCGGCATTGAGCAGCCCCAAAGCAGGAACAGGCCTGAAAGAACTATCCCTATCTTACTTCCTACCCCTGAAATTCCAGCAGGAAATACTGGCATTGTTCACTACCACCTTGTTTCAGAACTTTGTTCCTAATGTTGCATTCCAGCTGATGCATAAGAAACAAACATATGTATCCACTAAGGGGAGGCCATCTGATCCTTCTGCACTTTATGGTGAACTTAATGTTTTCCCGAACCTGCTCTTTAAGTCATTGCTGTCTTCAGTGAATGTTTTGCGGTTCAGAGATTATAAAAGTAGAAAGGAAAGCAGGAGGTAACAGGTTTGGGAAAATGGAAGAAAGTATTTTAAAATTGCTGAAGATACCAGATATCCTTCCTTTTTTTTTTTTTTTTTTTAATTTCTATGCAACTAAGAGGACTGGCTGCAGGTCAGAATAAGCTTTAGCCCTGTCCCTCTGAACTTGATGAAGCCAAGCCTATCCCACCTGAAATGTGGAGGCAGGATGTACATAGCAGTGCCTCACACACAGCAATGCTCCCTCTACTTGGGTAGTTATGCAACAGTCAAAAGCATGGGATTTGAAGACAGAAGGCTCTAGAATGAGGAGAGCTCCACAGTGAGCAGAAATGCCTCCCATCCCCCTCAAACAAATGTAACCTGTTTTGGATAATCCTGAGATCCGCCAATGTGCCCCCAGGGAAGCTGTGTGCTCCTGAACGGGACACAGCCGTACACAGGTGCTCTGTCTACAGACACCTGAGACATATCCACTCACTTGGCTTCTGGGTCAAAGCACCACATTCTTGCCTGCTTTTGCACAAACAAACAGATGGCTTTCCTGCTTCTGGGAGGCACCACTGTGTGCTGACACATTGCACAAACTGCGAGTTCTTCACGTTGTCATTCCCACTCAATGCAAGGCAGCTTAAATGGCAATTTTTATCTTTTAATGTGAAAGTTCAAAGTTTATTGAAGGTTAAAGAAGAAAAATAAAAGTAATAAGTAAGTGAAAATGACAGAGAAAAGTAGTAGAAGTGAAAAGAGTAAGAAGACTGTGGTGACAAGGTCCAGTCACCAAGGTCTTTTATATCTTTCTTCTGACATCAGATTCAGGCTATCTGAAGCTATTCTATGCATGCATCTTAGCCATGATTTGTCAGCTTTTCTCAGTGACAGATCACATTAAATGGTAACTTTTATTTTACTTATTTATTTATTTATTTATTTTTATTTTAAAGAGTATATAACAGAATAAAAGCAATCAAAACAAACCAGTGTAAGAGATACAGGACTTCAAAACTTATGAAATCAACAGTAGTTACCATAATGCCCCTTGATGTCATCAAAATAGCCACAGATAACTTTGGACATAGTAGAAATCAAACAGAACAGAATAGAATAAAAACAATAAAAACAAAATAATGAATGTGATAAAGGACTTCAAAACAAGCCAATAGTAAATCCAAAACTGCTAGCATACTAAATCTTGCTATTCTTGAAATTACTTCTCCTGCCACGGGACTGAACATAATCAAACAAAGCAAAAACCCAACCCAACAAAACAATGGAAACAACATAGGACCTCAAAACAAGACCATAGGGAATCAACAATGGTTGCAACCCTCAGAAGGAGACTCCCCCCTGCAACCAATGACACTGCTTAGCAATATCCTCTGAATCTATGATCAGACCACTGACCCTAGACATGCAACGTTAGTGAAATATCAAAGCACCACAGGCATCCAATTGCATTTCACCTCAATAGCTATCATCACAGCCTGTGTTTCTCCAGATAAGCTGGTTGCTTGGGGCAGGGGGATGGTACTTCTTGTCTGCTAACCCTAGTGCTGAAAGGGGCTGTGGTTTGACTGTTTCCAGTCTGCTAGAGGCCTCCACACAGTGCTGGTTTCCAGACTGGGATTGTTTGGTGCTGTGGCCATTGTTCTTTCTAACCCCAGTCCACAATGGCCTAAAAGGCAATTTTTAAATAACCAGCTCATGTTAGACTTGTTGTTTTGCCATGCATTAAGTTTCTTGCATCTATACTGTACCACTGTTTGTGGGACAAGGAACCAGAGCTCAGCAGGCCAGGAGGAAGAGAAAGAGTGGTTAATGCCTACCTCATCTATTCTACTTCCCTTTACTGGGTGCCTCCAATATCCTGTAGACAGGCCATTTCATTTACTGCTGACCTAACCCTTTAAGGCAGGTTTGGTGCTAATTTGACAAAGGAGGAAACTGAACATCAGTAAAGTCTCACTGGTGACCTTGCCAAACTCACACAAGTAACCAATGGTTGAGCAAGGTCTCAAAATATGGGGTCTGCCTGTAAAGTCACATCCACACCCACCTCCATGGCATAGATCATGGGCACAGACAACCTGACCAACTACCACAGGAGGATTAAGTAGACACAGGAAATCATTATGCATCACTAGCAAAGCCTGCTCAACTAACTAGCAATCAGCACAAGTCCATTCCTCCTGACTAGGACCACGCCAATCAAATCACTTCTTGTCCAGCAACATGGCTCTGTATACCTGAGAGTGCAACCCAGAATGGCCTATGCATGGATCACTGTAGACAGGATGGATGCTCTTAGGTGTTAGAGATGCAAAAAATGAACAAATTGGCCCAGACTTTAAGTTCTTTGCACTAATAGCCCAAGTGACAGACAGTCTCAGAGGGAAAGATTACTGGCATAGAATGCTGGTGTAGACGGAAGGTAGCAGATGAGAGGGTATCTGGAAGGGGGGACAGGCGTGACAGTAGAGGATCAACCTCATGGTTTTGAGAAACTCTGTGTTAGCTTGCTGTGTGAGTCAGCTTTCCTGTTGCTGGACGCAATACACAACTCCTATAAAAGAAGGAGAGGTTTCATTTGGCTAAAGTTTTAAGGGGATTCAGTCCATTGTCAGTTGGCTCCAAGGTAGAAACATGGCAGAAGGCACTGTCTTTGTCACTTTCCTCATTGCTGAAACACAATACTAGACACTCACAACTTAAAGGAGGAGAAGTTTATTTGGCTCATGTTTTTAGTCCATAGGTGGCTGGCTCCAAGGAAGGTTGGCATGACATAAGGGCTGGCAGAGGAAAGGTGCTCACCCCCTTCTAGGTCATGCCCCCAGGGACCCACCTATTCTGAACAGATCCTACCTCCTGACAGCAAGTCATCTACAATGCCCCTATAATCCAGTGACTTTCCAAATACATGAGGCTTTGGGGGGCCATTTCAGGGGTGGTGGAGCAAAGCTGCTTAGGGCATGGTGGCCAAGAAAAATAGCAGGGGAACAGTGTCATAGAAGAATGGGCAAGGTACCAGATCTAGACTCCAAGGCCTCCATGACCCATTCAGACATCATTGACTCAGGGCAGGTCCCAGAGTCAATCAGGTTAACACTCTGCCCTAAGCATCATACTACCCCTGGCAGGGTGGGAGGATATTAACACAAGGACACAGTAGTGCTCCATATTTTCCATGATAACCAATCTCATCAGTGTGAGCTCCACTAGGCTATGGAGGATATCCTAGGTTTATACCTCTTCTCCCTCCCTCCACATATGCAAAATGACCATGGCAGTTCACTCTCACCTTTGTATACCAATTTCTGGAGTTCCATTGTCATATCCCTCAACACCACAGTGCATCAAAGGAATGAGTAAAGTGTGCTGATAAATGTTCAAAGATAACAGTCCAGATATGTCCATCCCTGAAGGGCACATTGGAAAAGAATGTACAGAGCATTTTTTTTTTTTTTTTGTGCCGGGGATCGAACTCACAGCCTCACATCTGCCAAGCAGGTGCTTTAAGACACTGAGCCAAACTCCCAGCCCTATTTTTTCCAAGGCAGGGTCACACTATGCAGTTCAGGCCAGCCTTGCTCACACTGTAGCCCAAGCCAGCCTCGAACTCACAACACTCCACCTACCTCAGCCTCCCCAGTGCTGGGATTAAAGGCATGCGCCACCATCCTAGGCTTGTGCAGAGCTTTTTGCATATCCATTCCAATACACCCAATGTCAGGTTAAAAACTTTACTCACTTCTCTGTTGAGGTGGCTTCGGCAACAACTTGATTAGGTCATAGATCATAGTTCACATATTTTCTTTTTTGCTAAAATCTACAAATATAAGTTACACACTCTTTGTGCTGTTTCCAGGGGCTCTCTGGGATGAGGGCAGTTGGCTATAACTGCTGCTTTGAGTCCAGCAACCTAGCTGTCCTGTCTCCTAATGTGACAACAAACTAAGCAAATTCAAGAAGCTAAAAGTGTTCTAAAAATAAATGTTCTCTTCTGTTTTGCCTATTTTTCTTTTCTTTACTTTCTCTTCAATGTCAACCAACCAACCACTGTGGCAAGTCATAGGCAAGAGGATCTCCTCAGACCTTTGCAAGTGTGCCACGTGCACTGTGGTTATGGCACATAGCAGTTTCTCCATGGCTTCCCCCTTTGACAGGAGCCCCTGGTTGCAGGTGCCCACACGAGCTGGCAGTCTCTGGCTTCTCTGTACCTCCTCGGCATCAGTCCCACCCACTCCTGCCCCCACCACTTTTCCCTGAGTCCTCTCCAGGCAGCTTCTCTACTCTCCCATGCTTCATGCACTTTTCAGAACAAGCCACTTTCTTGCTTTTCTATGCTTATGAAAAGACTGTCCACAGGACACTTTGCATGTAAAAATCCATGTGGAAATTAACAGTCCATCTGTATTCAGGTCCTGAAAGGGTGGTGCTCTTATCCTGGGCAAAAAGCAATCAGACTGAGACCCGGGTGAGCAACGACTTAAGCAGCCACGGGAACATTTCTATCATGACCATTCCCAAATAAGGCTTTTTAGAGTGGAGTGCCTTCACTTCCTCCCTTATAAATTTGGTTGCTGGGTTTAATGAATAAAAGCTGCAGGCCTGTGGGGCGTGGGCAGAAGGTGTGACAGAGCAGCTTACTGCACAGACCGTGAAGGCTCAGATCACTGTGGAGAGCACTCTCCAAAGCAGATTCTAGACCAGCACTTTGACTGGTGCCTATCTAAATCCAAAGATGGTGAAATTGTGGCACTGGAACTTTTGCTCAGTCTGAAACATCCTTCCTTTAACTCATCAGGACTGTCCAGGACCTTCTCCTCCTCTGCCATAGGAGGAACTACATGAGCCAGGAGCTATACACTAGTCCTCTGATTCATTTTTTGAATTTTACTAATTTCACAGAGGAGATAAATGGCCAAAAGGACAACCAGTTCTTTTCTTTAAGAATTTATATTATTACTGCAGGTGCTGTACACCCCTGTGACACCCCTTCTGCTCTGTCATCCCTATGTCAGCCCCTTAAATACAGTGCCAACTCCAGAAACACCCAAAACTTATCTCTGGTTTACAAGAGCTCCTATTTTCATGGGTTATGCTTTAAATGACACCAGTAAAAATTAAACCTTCATTGCAAGTAACCTTAACTCAGCTATAACCTAGGCAAGCTGGCTGGATGGTGATAGTACTAATCCAAAATAGATGTGCACTCAGGGGCAAGGGTGAGGAGGCTGGCAGAAGTAGAAAAGCTATTGTGGTGCAAAATCCTCTAGAGAGGGACCAGCCAGTTAACACAGTGCAGCCCCGTGGAGCACCCACTGCAGCTCTCCCTGACAGCCGCACATCACTTTGCAAGTATTGGCAGCATAAAGTTCACTGTCACTCTAGGGTTAGGTTTCTGTTGCAGCTGGGCAGGCAGGTGATTAAAAGGATTAAGGGCTCTGGCATACAGCGAGAAGATGAGGAAAGTGGCCAGGTAAGGAAGGGACAACCAGTGAAGTCTCAGAGGAGTTTAGCACTGGGCAGGGTGGATAGGAGGGACAGGGGGACAGGGACACAGCCTGGCCCTGGGGTACAGAATCATTCCTCCATTGCTCAATGGCAGCTGAATGAACCTCTGAAAACCAACCCTCAGGGAAAGGGCTGGCTGCTGCTGGCATCAAGCAGGGCTTTCTGCACTGTGGTGTTCTCAGAATGCCTTTTAACGAGTCTCAAGAAACTCAGCAAATGACTGCATAAGACCTGGTTGGTTTGAATACTTGTTCTTGCTGCTTAATAATAAATCATAGGTGTGTGCTTACCACACAGCCATCCTCCTTAACCTGGTGTGTAGTTTCCTCGTATTTAATTATAGCTGCACCACCGTCATATTGCCCCAGCTAAGTACTCAGTAAGAATGCCTCATAGCTGTGAATCAGACATAATTAACACTATTTCATACAGAATATGTTTATGCCTGATTCATTTTGTGTGATTAAATCACACTTAACAGCTTAACAGGCTATTTGTTGAAAATTTTTACTTCTTTGAGTCTAACTTCATAGATCTTACAAATGAAAATTTATCAGCAAACACAGCATGCCAGCAAAAGAATGTAACAAACATGGCCCAGTGCAGCCAGAAATAAGGGTAGGTCATTCTACAGAATGATCCTTATCACAGACCAGGTTTATGTGCTTAACAAGCACAGAACTTTGAAGCAGAAGATGCATAGTATTTCTGGGTAAGTTCCTGGCTACCAACTCTACCTTGTATGAAACAGACTCATCCTTGGTTTCCTGCATATCAAAGAAGAGCTTTCCACAGGCAGCATCCTGAACATTCCCAGTGATGTTCAAACGCTGGTCAACATCAATGTTTCTTTGTCTTCAAGGTCTAGTCCCAACACCTCTCTCTCCACTCTCATCCCTGCACCAGGAGCCCTGCAGTTTCCTCAGAGAGCCCAGGCCCTGCCTATACACATGCTCTTCTGTCCTCTCTGAGAAAGTGCTCACCCTGCATATGAGAAGCAGAGTGAAATCCTTGGGTAATTGACAAGCCAGATAGGTGGGTAAATGTTTTATCTTGTATTTATTGTTCTTTCATATGATTTTTCTACTTCTGAGTATAAGAAAAATAGAACCAATAGCCTTTGCAGCACTGAGCAAATGGTGGAAGCTGGCCAGCATGTGACCTTGTGGAAAGAATGGGTACAGGTGACCAAGAAATAAAAAGGGGCACAATCTTAATTGTTTTGGTTTTCTTTTCACAGATTTTTGAATAAGCAACTAAAGTTTGAGGAGTTTCTTGGATGTAAGGAGAGAAATTATGCAATGAAACCGCATAGATAAGGCAGATCAGGGACACCGTGATCACACCTAAGGAATTAACTTTAGTGTCATTAAAATAGAGAATAGAGCAAATATTAGTAAATTAAACAGTCACTAATGTGAACCATTATTTGTATTATTTGTGATCTCTCTGGAAAAAAAGCCCAATAAGACTAGGTTTAACAGAATTTTTTAAGGTACATTTATTGAGAGTACCTAAAAATTATTTTACTTAGAAATGGTTTTCCTGGAAACCACCCAAAACCTAGAAAAAAGCACTTATGTATCAAGCACCAAGAATAAACCTTGATGGAAAACTTTCCAGGAAGCTTTCTTTCTATCCATGGTGAGGGCCAACAACACTCTCAGTATTTTCTGGGAGTCTCATAACATTTACATTATTAGGATATTATATTTTCCTTAAAAAGATACACGCAATTGATATATATTCATGTGTGGGCATAGACACTTTTGATTGTCTATAACCATAGGAAACAGAAATAAATTGGCAATTGACCTAACTGAACTATTTCAATCCAATAACACCAAGAATCTTTCCAAGAGCAGGCTTCTAGTGACTTGTCTGCCTCTGTTGCTAGATAAGTTCATTGAAGGCAGGAACATATCTTTATAGCCCAGCTGCTTATCAGAGTGCATGTGGCATGTGCTAAAAATTTTTTGAGTATATGAACAATTGAGCAAATAAATAAATGAAATGAAATTCTTCTTGCACTCATCAGTTCACCATTTCAACATCCCAGTTGAGGGCTTATATTGTGTGGTTCTTACCACCAACAATCTTTGAATAGAAATGTCCTTTCCAGGTAAAATGGCCCAGATAATAGGTGAGCAGAGAGAACCCTCTGGCTTTGGTAACCCCACACTTCCTTATATAAACTGACCTTGCATAGTGATACCTTTTACAAATTAGTTGATATTTTACCTTATTTTTAAATTAATATACAGCCTATTATGCTTCCAGCAGGACTATAAACCAGCTTGTGGAGCCTCATACCATTTGAGGCTCTGCTGGCCTAATAGGAAGTTGGCAAGGAGCATTCTTTCCTGCCCAGTGGTCCTGAAGCTCTTAGGTAAAACATACACACTGAAACGTTTTCTTACTCTAAAAACTGCCCTAACTCAGGGCAAGGTGACCTGCATCAGTAATGTATCCCTGAATAAGTGCAGCTGACTCATGAAGCGGAGATACATGATAAGAAAAAGGACGGCTGCTATATCCCAGCCGGAGGATGGTAACCCCATCTGCGCAAATGGGGCTGATCTTATCCTGTGAACAGCTTGGAGAAGCATCCTGGGAGAACTGATCTTTCCTTTGGCACAACGGAAGGGGACAGGAACTCTTAATCACTAGGTAGAGACTCAACTCATGAGATGACATGAGTTCTGGTTCACACGGAATCTGCAGTCATTGAACAATATGAAAAACCTTAATAAGCCAGGAAATATTAAGAATATCAATAACTAATAATTAGCAACTGAGTATTTTATCATCCACAGTTCAAAGTCAAGCATATAAGTTTTCCATCAAGGCTTATTCTTGGTGCTTGATACATAAGAACATTTTCTAGATTTTGGGTGGTTTCCAGGAAAAACGTATCTAATTAAAATAATTTTCAGGTACTCAATAAAAGTACTCAAAGAAATTCTGTTAAACCTGCTTAATCACCAATATCATTTTTATTTTGCAATGGAGAAAGTGTTTAACCACCTTGCTAGAGTGAGAATTTAAGTGTACCTGATCAAATTCACCAAGAATTTTCTGACTTCAGAAAATGCTTTCTGGAAAAATTTTAGGTTATGGGGCATATTCCAAAATATCCCATGGAGTAATTTCCTTTTAAAAATCCCAACAATAGTCTCCCCTCCCCTTTAGGCCTCACTTACTACATGACAAACTCTAATAACCATGTGACCCTACATAGCAAAAATGGATAACAGACAGCACTGCTCCAAATAGAGACTGTCTTTTCAAACACTTGAGTAGTGGGAGCATGGGTGATTCACTTAGATGCCCAGGTCCTCCACTTCCTCATCTATAAAATGGACCACTGAATGAGCTTGGTCACAGCTTGGCTCTAGAATCTCAGCTTCCTTGTCAGGCATGGCCCAAGGAGCTCATGCAAGGTGTCCATCTTTCCTTCAGAACCTCTGAACCATGCCTGTTGGAAGAATCACCTGTCCATTTCAGAACGGGCAATGCTGATATGTGACAAAAATATTTAAGAAATTAAGTCAAGTTTGTTATTCACAAACTGTTTCTAAATATGATTAAGTGGCTTGGTTTTCACATCACAGGTTTAACAAATGTTGGATTCTAGAAATACAATTTGTTTTGAAGCAAGCATGACTTCAGACCTGAGTCTCTCCTGAAATAAAGACAAACTGCTTTAGACTTAAAGTAACAACTTTTAATTTCCTGTTTATTTCACTGGACTTCCAGTTGCAAAAAGCAACATTTTTTTCAGTCTCTGTGGATAGCTAAAATATAATTTTCACATTAACAATTAAAAATTTTTCTTTTTATACCATGCATTTTCTTTTTTATTCATACCAACAGGAAATACACTGTGTTCAGTGTGTTAGTTCCTATGTCTCAGTCCAGCTAAATTTTACATTTTTTGATGAGTGCTTCTTGGCCTATAACCAGTGCCATTATAAAAACAAACAGGCAGCTTCTCTGGAAAAATGTGACTGAGGAGGAATATGGAACTAGAACTCACTGCTCTGAAATACGGAGTATGTTGATTATTAGATCCGCCCTCCAGGGAGAAGTGCTCTGAGGCCACTTGGATCTGCATTATTTTGGGTCTGCAATGCCCAGAAACAACCCTGACTCACAGCATGTGCAGAATATTAATATTTTGGTAAAGTTTTTAACAAGAACCCTTAATTTCTCACTAAGTCTTTTTTTTACCCATTCTCAATAGAATAAAGATAATAGAATGTATTTCCTGGGTTTTCACAAGCATCAAGTAACAGAAAATTTGTGAATACACTTGTTAAAAATAGAGCATTGTATTAGTATCGACCTTCTCTTCAGTATCCAGCACAGGATCTGGAAATTCTCTGATTTCCTGCTGCTAAAACGTATTTTTTTGTCCCTTTGACCTTCTGCATATCTGATGATTAATATATATTTTCTAGAAATTTCATTTTCACGTTTATAAAACTTCTTTCTGTCCCTCACCTTGTTTCTCCTTATAGTTTTTGGAAGTCCTTCCACAGTCCAATTCTCCTTGCTGAACCTCAAAACCAGAGTGGAGTCTACCTCAACAGTCTTTTGGAACCTCCAGGGTCATTGGTGTCTCTCCAGCGAAACTTGAAGTGTACTTGCATGGTGCTTCCCTTAGCAGGGACAATAAATGGAAGGAGACAATGAGCTGTACAATAAAACTGGCAGTTCAATGAAATAGGGACTAAAAATATGCTTGGTATAATAAGTACTTGTCTGAGTTTTTGTTCTTGTCCACCCTGGATTTTTACAGTGCTAATTGCTTAATTTCTCTCAATTTTAGGATTAAAGCAAGTCCTCCACTACTGGATTAATAATTTTATTTGTTTGAAGCTGATGTTTTACGTTCAGAGATCCCATCTAGCACTTCTGATCCTAATATAGTGTACTGCAACAGAAACTTTTCCAAGAAGTAATTCCCCACAGCTTTTATGTCTATTCCCTGAGCTTTGCTTAAAGATCTCTTAATTGTTACAGAACATCTGCCTGTGTCTAATATCATGGCAGCTGGGGCAATGATATTCAAGATGAAATCTGTGATATTGTTCCAAATGAATCCAGAAAAAAAAATTCTATGAGGTCAGGCCTGAGGCAAAGGGGAGGGCAATGTCAAACGAAATCTCCAGGTCTTAGGTCCTGTAAGCTACCCCATCACAATGCCTCTTTATTTCAACACAATTCACCATTTTGCCACCTACGGACTCAACAACATGATCTGGACACTAAGGCGAAGATTTGGTTACTAAAATAGAAACCGCCATCAAAGAACCGTCCACTGACGACTGTGGACACCCAAAGATGCTGAGACCAGGGACACTGGGGAAGGACACGGTTTTTCAGAGCCCTCTGGGTTTTCAGGACAAATTCTAGCAAAGCCAGGGCTGCGGAGATATTGCATCAGGCGCTTTGCTTCCACCGCCCGGTGCCTTTGTGCCGCTACCCCCAACCCCGTAAACCCTACGCTGATTTCAAATACTCTCACCATCTACACTATGAGGTAGTGCTTGCCTACCTCTGGGCAGAGCTAAAATAAACCAGATCCACGCAGCCGCGGGCAGGGCGACACCCGAGGTACCCTCCAAGCGCCCCCATACCATGCGAGAGCCCAGTTGCACTGACCGACTGCTTCCTCCCTCAGGTGGGAGGGATCCCCAAAATTTGTGCAGGCAGGAGCACTGGGCAGAAATCTACTGGGGTAGAGTTTAGCCCCTGCCAAGGACTCATGTACGTCAATTATTATGAAGTCCCAACAACAACGTTTGGTGCCGTTTTTATTCTCTTTCAGGAAAACTGGGCCAGTTTTCAAATAACTTTATGTCCCAGGCCTGGGCAGGGGGTGGCCGCCCACGGACAACCAGTAGGGCAGTGTCCTGCACACGCCCACTCCGCGAGCCGGACCGGGACCTGCGCGCCCCCAGGCGACGCCTTTACCTCGAGCCGGCTCAGGCTGGAGCTCTTGGAGCGCGACTTCTTGCGCAGGTACACCGAAAAGAACCTGCGCACCGTGAACTTCTTCATGCCCAGATCCATCGCCCTGCGCCCAGCCGCGAGCAGCCGTAGGGCCGGCGGGCTCGCATTCCCGGCGCATCCCAGGCGCGGGAGAGGTGCGCAGGCGGGCGCGCTGCCGGGAGCCCGGCGCGACGGTCCGGGTCGCGGGCGCAGGCAGCAGGCACAAAGGGCAGGCCGCACCGGCCACTGCTGCCGGGCCCAGGGATCACTCCCGCCGCGCCTCCGCCTCCCGCCCGAGGACTAGCTCAGACAGCGCGCCCCGCCCCTGGGCCCGCCCTGGCCCCGCCCCCGCCAGACCTCCAACCAACGCCCCGCCACAACGCCACGCCCACTTCAAAATCGCCTATCAGCGCCCGCTGCCCGCTTCCCCAGGGGCAATGTCCCCTTCCTTCTACTCTCCTGAGAGTACCAGCATCTGGCAGCCCCACCCCGTCCTGCCCACCACCAATCAGCGCCTGCCGCCCCGCCCATAAGTGCCCCGCCTCCGCCACTGTCTCCAATCAGTGCCTGCCGCTCATTGCCCCAGGCGCTCAACCCTCTTCCTACAACTCCATCCTTCAGGGTACCTGCTCGGTTCAGCACCGCCCCTACACTGCCCCGCCCACTACCGCCACCGCCAGTCAGCAAGCGCAGCAGTCGCATGCCTAATAAGCCCTACTAGGACCGCTCCCAGCTCTGCCGGGTGGTGGGGATGCCCAGAAGCTGCTCCGGGACCTGGCTCCTCTGCTCCGGACCTTTTTGGGCCTTTTCTGCCTTGGGATGTCATGTTGCCTTTCCTTAAAAATCCATGTTCGCACCTTAGCATCATAGCATTATCATTTTTCCGCAGAACAAACTTTAACAGTTGATCGGCAAGCGCTCTAGAAAAGGCCAACCCAAACGTTGCGCTGTCCATCTCTCCTTCCAGCCCTGCTGGTCCCCGACAGCCTGGAGGCCCGGGTTAGGCTGGCGTGGGGATGGGAGTTCCTCTCCTGCTACTCAGAATCAGACGCCCTCCTGCTGCTTGCGGTGAAACCCATGTCTCACGTGGAGGGGCGGGACGCGGGGAGGACAAGACAGCCTATTGGGGAAGCCTCCTTTTGCAGCAGCTGGAGAACAAAGACACATCCGCTCTCTGTGACCTCTGGCTCCATATATAGAAAATTATCCAAACAGATGACTTATCAGGCCCTGTACAGGAATATCCTGAGACACAATGACCTAGGTCTGCGGGTGAGAGCTCTTGCGGGACGGCATGGGATTTGCCTTAAAGGAACCCCCTACCAAAAAAAAAAAAAAAGTAAATAAAAAACCATGCTCATAAGAGGGCTACAGGTAGATTTTGGGCAGCCTGCTCTGTTTTCCTTTTGTGCCAAATCCACTCATTGAGCTTATGTGTTAACAGAGAGGAATACAAAACTCACTGATATACTACGATAACCGCCTGAAAAAAACCAAAAACATTTGTGTGGTATCGAGTTTACAGGAATCAGTCTTTTGCAATGCAAATTGTAAACAAAAACAAAAACAAAACAAAAACCCCCTGCGTGTGCTTTTATTCCCTCTGCTGAATAAATGTTGCATTAATGCTTGCAGTAGGCTACATTTTG
>RJWM01032592.1:0-21362 GCA_004363535.1 Dasyprocta punctata | reverse complement strand
TTTTATCACTTTGCTATTTGTGCTGCCTGTCACCTCTGAATAAGTTAATTTTAGGACAAATTGGTTATATTCACATCCACTTATCAATCAATTTAATACATCTCTATGTGAATTCTCAGCAGCACAATGAGGACATTGGTAAACAGGTTCAAAATATACTCAGAAATTAAGAAAAAAGAAGAGAGGAGAAGGGAGAGAACATTCTCAGAGAGTAAGACAGGTTTCCAAATACTTGTAAGGAACACTGTATTTTGGGATGAGACTTGACAGATAAGTATCAGGGACAGGTCAAGAATCCAGAAAATACTATGATGATTGTGGTGATCTGAATAAGCAGTAACAAGGTAGATGTTTAGTAAATGGGACAACTCGGTCACTGGTGATTGAAAACTAAAGGCAGATGTCCAACTTTCAGTGCTTCATAAGTAAATCCCAAATAGAGCAAAAACCTAAATATGAAACATAAAGATTTAAAGCTCAAAAAAGTACAGACATCTCTAAGATGGTAGAAAGTACAGACCATAAGGGAATATTTTTAATATAGAAATGATTGTAAAATTAAAGGTGTGTATTTAACCAAAGTCATCAGAGACAAATTTAGAATCAGGAATATCAACCAAAAAAATCTGTAAAATCTTCAGCTTTCAAAGGATCCATGTCTAGACTATGTAGGAACTGATGTAAATCACTCAGGAAAGGAAAACATAGCAGAAAAATGATCTTGTAATACAAAGAGTCAACTTTATATTGGTTCGAAACACAAGTGATTAATAAATATATAAAAGAAATTCAAATCCACTATTATTAAAGGATGTGGATTTTAATAAGCCAACAAGGTCATTCATTACAGTTTCCCATAAGTTGACATATCACAAGCGATACCATTCAGTGATCTGAATATAGAAAGATCTGAAAAAATGAACACTGTTCAGAGCAATGCTTTGTAAAAACAATCATTGATATTTAGGGTGACAGGAGTCTCAGTTTGGCAAGGATAGTCCTGGTTTCCAGCGGCCCCCGCAAAGTGATTATTACTTGGTGTTTCTTTTGATCTCAAAATGGTCCTGGCTTGGAAAATGAATTCAATGGTCACTGTCCCTATTCCGTAACAACATTAATTGAAGCAAAAATATGCAAAGCTTTAGTGTATTTTTTTAAGGAGTACATTGGTTTTACGCATGTGAGAGCTAAAGAGAAATTCCAATGTACGTGGGCAGTTGGGGAAAGGGAGAGGGCCATTTAAGAATAATCTAAAGAACCTGGGGGACCTCTCATTAGGAATTGGAAATTTCCTCTGACCTTCTCTCCCCAGTCAATGGTTAGTTTCCCAAGCATGCAAGGGCCACCCACACTTCCCTGGATAATCACCCAAAAGCAGAACTTTTGGAGGACATAATGAACTCCTTCCCAAAGTAGCCAGATTGATCCTTTAGTCACGGCACTGAGCATTCATCGGGGACCCAAACCAATTTCTCAAGTGTGTAAGAAGTCTCATCTGTATAAACCAAGGTTACAGGATTTTTAAATTCAGGAAATCTCATTTTACACTAAGCACATGGGGGAAATGTATCTGGATCCAGCTAAATCAGAACCTAGCACCTTCTTGGGTTCACAGAGTGGTGTGCGTGGCTAGCGGGAGTCTGTGCTGGCTGGGGTCTGTGTGTCCATCCTCACAAGGCCCACAGAGAAGCATCTAGAACACAAGCTTCAAGGACCAGTATGGGAGGATACAACTCTTAGTGGTATCAGTCCCACATGCAAGGAGTCTTTTAAAAAGTCAGTTCATTGAGGCTGCAGAAAAGAACTAACTCTTGGAGATGTACTTTTCCCACTAGATGAACCATTTCTCTTGATTTGATAAGGGCTACAAGACATACTCCTTCCTTGATTCGTTGAAATCTCACATCAACGCTATAAGTATTATGATTATCCTGACTTGATAATGAAGACACCAAGTCTTGTAGGAGAGTTAGCAACTTTGTCTCTTTCACATAAAAATCTGTGGTTTTAATTGTTAAATCCTACTGGTTCCCTAGTCAGGATTTGGTCAGGAATGCAAAGGCAACCCTATGTATCTTAAGTAAGAAAAAGTCAGCCTCAAGTCTTCTATCAAAAAAGAAAGAAAAAGCATGATTCTGTGTTAGTCAGCCTCCTGTTGTTGTGACCAAGTCTTGCAGAAAATAATGTAAAGGAGAAAAGATTTATTTCAGCTCATGGTTTCAGAAGTTTCAGTCCATGGTCAGTTGGCTCCATTGCTTTCAAATCCATGATGAGGCAGAATCATTATGGTGGAAGGGAGTGGTGGAGGGAATCTGCTCACCTTACAGCAGCCAGGAAGTACAGAGAAAGGAAAGTCATAGGGGCACAGTACGTGAAAGAGCCAGAGAGGAAGGGCTCAAGGGCAAGATATAGTCCCCAAGGTCATGGTCCTGTGACTCATTCCCTTCAACTGGACTCTACCTCATATATCTTTATCATCACCCAATAATGCCATCAAATTATAAATTCATCAATGCATTATCCACGGATAAACTTAGAGCTCATCACATTCACTTATCTCCAAGAGTCCATCTCTGAATACACCAGCTTTTGGGGAGGACATCTTAGATCCTAACCACAACCAGTTCCAAAATAAATTCCTTTTAAAATAGGTTTGGAAAGCATTGTGGCCTCTCTAGTTTTGCAAGCATTTGACTGTTTGCAATAGACACTGGCAGGGGCAATGCTGAGTTTCCCACATTTTGCCTTTTCCTGGGAGTCCAGTTGGAGGGGGGCACATGACTAGGTTATGGTTATTGGGACATAGGAGCAGCCCTTACCTTATGGTACCAGGCCTGTGCTCTCTCCAGGTCCTCTTGGAACTAGGATACCCTCATGACCTAGGGAAGCCTCTGTGTGAAAACACACAGCTTCACAATGTTCAGTCATGCAGATTGGGGGTGTTGTAGTTACTAACTCTTACAGGGACACTAGGGCAGGGTATATTGCCTAAAAGCGGCAGAAAATTGTCAGTCTCTTTCCTCTGCTTCACATATACAAAATGTGATCAAAAGTTGGGCGAATGCTTAAATCAAAAAAGGACTTATTGTAGTACAAGACACATTACCTGGAACCCCCACCTCAAAATGCTGCGTTTAGTTTCAAGCACACTTATCCAATCTTTCTTGCCACTTTCTGCAGCAGCTCTGGAGTCCTTTTCCTGAGTGTCTGTAGTTGTGCTGTCCTGGTTGCCTTGGTGTCCTGAACTGATTTAAAAAGTTTTTCTTTTCTGGTCACTTTGACTTTGGGGAGGAGCCAGAAGTCACAGGGTGACAGATCTGGTGACCAAAGGTAGATGAAGACACAGTGTCAAGTTTTTATGAGTCTTTCTGTTGGATGGTGCTTGGCAGCAGCTTTCACAGTATTTGTGATTGCACTTCCTAAGACCCTCATGAAAGAGGACTTGGGAGCTGCTGCAGAAAGTGGCAAGAATGAAGGGACGAGTGTGCTGTTATCGAGGGGGAGGATTTTGAAGGAGCTTCACAACAAGGTGTCTTTTATTGTGACAAATGTTTTAATTTAAGCATTCACCATACATTTTGATCACCCCTTGTGGAGGGAAAACATCTGTACGTGATGACGTTATTGTCTCTCTAACTAGTTGGCGATCTCCTTGTGGGTGGGGATTTTCTAATAACTCACTTTCAAATCTTCCTTTCTTCCAGCACAGAACTACACAGGTGGAGGGTGCCCAGTTCTTGAATCTGGAGGAGCCAATAGATCCCTGGATGGATCATACTTTTGATACAGTCTCACCTCCCGTAACCTAAAAATTTTAAAAATACTTGAGTGGACACATGACTTGTTGATTTAGTCAAAACTGATAAAGACCTAAAAGGGAGGCTAAGATCTCATTTGGAATGATAAAATAAGTTTATCTGATTTTTATTACAGGTACAATGTCTAATTCTGATGATCACAAGGGTGAAAAATACATTTTTGCCAGACATCGTCGGTGGCGATGGCCTCTGTACACGTGGTGCTCTGACCACATGTCACAATTCTGATACATCTGAGGTGCTTCATGCCCAGCACTCATATCCCATTATCCCATGGAACTGAAGGAAGCCCATGGTATTTCTGCCATTTCTAAGACTGCCTTTGAAATGGGGTAAGTTTAGTTAGATTTATATGCATGCTTTGTCTTGTACAGTTTAATTAGCATGTGGCTTTAGAGTCATTAATCTCATTTCCTGAACTAAATTTTCTTTCTTGCATTTTTGCCTCTGAGATTGTGAACAGCCCTGAAGTGTGTGCGTACCCAGTGTCTGAGTGGCCTCCAGTGAGTGGGAAGAGAGGCAGGGAAATGGAACGGGAGTGGCCTCGTCTCTCCTCTTGGTGACCCAAGCTATTTAGAGGAGATGAAGAAAAGATTTTAATTAACCAAATAGCTCTTGGAAAGCCACATATCCCACTGCCTGCCAGGGACTGTCATTGCTAAACTATTTCAGGGTTTATTTCAAACAAACAAGACTGATTAAAAGTGACCAGCATTGCATAATTGCCATTGTTTCATGCAAAACCAGGAATGTTTTCTCAGAGAAGCCACAGAGCCCACTCAATTCCTCAGTGATTAGCTGTTGCTTCCTTCCCCGGAGGTGCAGTCCCCAGTGAGCGCTTGGAGGGGATGGACCCTGAAGGCTTCGCTTTTCAATGTGTGCTGGAGTCACACTGACCACGGGTGGGCGTTTCTATGAGCCTGCAGAGGATGGGAGAAATGGTGAGCCACTGTGCTCTTTAGGCACCTGTTTTATTGGAGCAATTATGATCTGTAAGAAGCAATTCATAAGTAGTAGGCACCAAAAATTTGACTTTTACTGGCATTCCTAGTAATTATCATGAATAATAAGAAAAACCATGCTAGCCTGTTTTTCATTGCTAAGGCACAATACCTGACACCCACAATGTAAAGGAGGAGTGATTTAGTTTTGCTCACAGGTTCAGAGGCTTTGGGTCCATGCTCTGCGGCCTCTTACGCAGGAACCCCATGGCAGAAGGCTAAGGTGGAGCAAAGCCACGTGGTCCACAGCAACTGGGAAGCGGTGGAACAGTGGCAGAGAGAGCAGAATGGGGTAAGGGCTCTTATCTAGACCCCAAGATGGGTCTCCATCATCTGCCCATGCACGCACCCAGGAATGTGTGTTGCTGACCTGCTGGGGGTTTCCTAAACCTGTGAGGTTGACATGAGGATTAATGGTGACAGAAGCTATGAAAGTTGAGAAATACAAGTGTCAAAGACCATCCACCTGGTCTCTTCTCGATGGTTGTCTATAACTTCAGTGACCTCTTATTGGTAGAGAAAGATCCCAAGTGGCTGGCAACCTTCGATCTTCCCGCAAGTATTCCTGATCTCCCCGTAGGTGCCTGGGGCCATGGAGGTCTCCGAGGACATCAAGTGAAGCGATCTTTGGCCTCAATGGGTCAGTTTAATGGGAATGCAATCCTGGAACTCCATGCCTCAGCATGAAGAGTTCCCGGACTACAGCACCACCCTCCTGAGATGTGACTCAGCCCGGAATAAACCCCTGTGCAGCACTGAAAGGTTTATGGGTAGGACTTCCAGGTGTGATTGCCACTGGTGCCCAAAGGACTGCAAGTGAGTTTAAAAGTTGTGCTGGTCCTTTTAATAAACCCATGCTTGCCTTTCCAACTGAACGATGGTGTAACGTTTGGGTGACTGCAAAGGACAAATGTATCACAGTGAGCTAAGTCTGCCTGAGCGCGCGTATCCATCAAAGCCTGGATCCCACATGCAAGAGGAATCTTAAGCTTTCACCAAGACACAACCGCGTGTTCTCCTGAGCTCCTCTGGTGCCTGCTTTGCCTTGTGAGCTGGGAAATGCCTTTCTGTCCACGTGACTACATGCCAGACTCCATGATGTGTGGGCTTCCCTCCTCCTAAGTGTGTCTACGGAAGTGGCAGTACCTTGATTGGTTCAGTGGTTGCCCAAGGGATTGGTGGAGCATACTTGTAGGTGTGTCTGGGTGGATCAGGGAGGTGCAGCCTTGGGTACCTACCTATCTGGTCTCTGGCCCATTCCTCTTTGGCATTGTTCTTTTGGTTTGTCTCTCAACAACCAATAACTAAGCAACTTTGCCCTGCTGTTTCCTTCTGCCAGGAAGTTTCTGCCTTGAAGCCAACCAACCATGGACTGCAACTCTAAGACTGTGAGCCAAATTACACCTTTCCATTGTGGGTGTCAGGATTTGTGTCCCAACAGTAGCAGAGCTAACTAACACAAGGGCTCCACAAATTGTTTATGTTTTAAAGATTGAAACACAGGAGGCAGGACCTTGCTCTTGATGGCCCTAGTTCCACAGGGTTTTGTTTTCTCTTTGATCTTGCCGAGCTCTCCCCAAGGGACATGTGGGTGGAATCTGAACTCCAGGAAGTCTTTAGACATCATCTTGGGAAAGCAACCCTGTGTGTGCCCCGACCCTCAGCAGACAGAGTGACACCCTGTGATTTCTTCGTACTCTGCATCCACTCCCTACAGCAGTTGGGTCCTTTGGACTGAAAATGGTTGCTGTATTTCACTCAAGTGAAACAGACTTCCAGGAAAGGAAACTTTAGGAAACTGCAATTCATTGGAAGCTCAGGAAGTCAAAAATTCTATCTACTTCCAGCTTCCCAGTCCTGCCTCCTGTGAATACTGCCCTCCCACTCTCTGGGCTGCTAATGATCCTCTGTACAGAAAGATCCTCAGTGTAGATGTCACCACCTCACAGCCTCGTGGGAGGACACATAGCACAACCCCAGTGAATGACAAAGTGCAAAATATTATTTATTTAATCATTAAGTTTCTGGTTTGACTCTAACTGTGGATTCCTGACCAAGTTCTTCCTAGTGGCCAGCCTCATCATGCCTGGCCAAAGGGCACAGGTCAGTGCAGCTTGTTATTGTGGTTTGGTCTCTGGACAAGGCAAGAAGGAAAGGAAGTAGTGTCAACACCCACACAGACTGCCATGAGTGAAGCCATCCTATGACGCCTGCATTCCACATCTGCTTGCAGTGCTGCAAAGTTGCTTCCTTCTGTGCTTTTCAAAGTAGAGACTATTAGGGAAGAATAAACCACAGACATGCATTTGTATTCTGTTTGGGAATGGTGTCAAATTTTGCACTTGAGAAGGAGTGCATACCATTGTTATACCATTTACACTCTCGTAGAAGTTTGATTTTCTTATTAAAGTAATTGCTCTGTTATATTAAGGAGACCAAACACTAATCCTAAACAGAAGCCTGAGTTTATTCATATTTAGCACAGTGGTACTTGAAATCAATTATACACTATTCTAGCAGCCTGCTTACTTCTCTGAATGAATTCTACCTTCTTCGAAGCCTCCCTCAACTGATTTTAAGCACAGACACACACATACACACACACAGAAAAGAATCTCTCTGCTTTCTAATTCCCCACGTCTCCATCCCAACCAGTTTTCATTCTTAAGTTTAGTGTGCACGAAATACCAGAGAATTTGTTAAATGCAGTTTTGGGACTCAGACCTCCCGTAGACTTTGATGCACATGGTGTGGCCATGAGCTGTGCTTGGGAAGCCCCGCTTTACAAGTTCAAGGCCAACCTACCATGCAGCTCACCCCGGCGGTAGCACTGCATCTGCAGGTGCTTCTATGGCTCCAGCAGTAGCGAGGCCTGGCTTGGCTGCTTTCTTGAAACCTGTACAGGGTTTGCCAGTTGGCTGATAAGATCTATCAATTCCGTAGTTTTTTATAACGTTTCTTTGCATTCCTTTGCTATTTTTAGTGAAACAAGTAGAAGAAAATTTCATAGCAAAATAATAGGAGAATAACAATATTTAATACACTGTACATCATAATCCTAAAAGAAGTGACTTAGAGTAGAAGATAGATAAAGAAGACTTACAAAGAAGAAATAAACAGATAATAGAATGAAACTTTCTTTTCAATGAATTACAAGAAACTGGTAGTATAAATGAAATGAACCCGGGGATTTAGCTCAGTGGCGTAAGCGCCTGCCTGGTATGTGCGAGGTTGTGAGTTGAATCCCCGGCACAAAAAACAACAAAACAAAACCAAAACCAAATCCAAATAAATAAATAAATGAAATGAATTAGCATATAGATGAAAATATTTTTAATCAACAGCATAGGTAATTTGAGGAATTATTTAAACTTCTGTATATTCCTTATTTATCTATTTTCTATTTTGCATTCTCTCTCTCCTGCTCTTTCTGTGTATGTGTGTGTATGTATATATATTATATATATATATGTTATAAAGTACAAATGGCCAATAAACACATGAAAAAATGTTCAACATTTTTGACCATTACAGAAATGCAAATTAAAAGTACATTGAGATACCATCTTACCCCAAAAAGAATGACTATCTTCAAAAATATCTAATAATAACAATGATGGCAAGGATGTGAGGAAAATGGAACTCTTCCCCACTGTTGGTGGCAACGCAAACTAGTACAAACCCCGTGGGAATCAGTGTGGAGATTCTACACAAAACTAAATCTAGAGGTTCTATTTACCTAGCTGTCCCTCTCCTAGACATCTTTGTGAAAGAGCTGAAACCGTCACGTTACAGGGATACTTGCATACACATTTTATAACAGCACCATTTGTAAGAGCTATACCTCGGAAACAGTCTATATGTTCATCAACAGATGGATAGATAAGGAAAACGTGGTATTTACACATTGTGGAGTACTACCCTGCCATAAAGAAAGATAAACTTGAGGCATTCATAAACAGATGGATGCGAATTGAGATCAGGTGGTTAAGTGAAATGAGACAGACACAAATCTTAAATGTAATGCTCTTCTGAAGAAATTATCACTCAACCTCATATTGCAATTTACTAAATTCATGCTCAAGAGCTTTTGTTAGATTCAGTTTGCATCCTACATAAAACTTACCTCTGCAAAAAGCACCACCACCAAAATCAATAACTGGATAGATAAATAAATTCAAATAAAAGCCAACCCTACTTTCTACCTCTCCGGCCTCTAAGAAGGTAGGCTGACCATTCATATTCACAGTGAACCACGGCAAAATCCCAATTTAAATGATTTCCTCATTATTTGGGTGGCAGGTATATTTCAAGGCCAATTTGTTGATTTTCCTGGAGAGACAATAGGTCAAAGTCCATCATCATAAACTGAGTGGCTTCTGCCTGCCTCAGGGCTTGAGTTCTTTCTGCTGGGGTCTCCATCATTTGTTTAGTTATGTGATAAAATCATTGGCAACAATTGGCTGATTATTTGTCATCAGTGAGGGATGGGGACAGGGTTATGGAAATCATTTAAGAAAGACATCTGACTTACACGGTAAACAAAACCACAACCATGGACTGCACCCTTCAGTGCCTGATGCTTAGTTTACTTTGAAGAGCGGAGGAGTTGAAGAGATCACGTGTTGCGATGTGCTCATTCCCTGGTGGCAAGGGAATGTCTGGCAAAGGGGAGATTTGGATTCTTCTTTTGTCTAAAAACATTCATGTTTAAGAAGAAAACTATTGGAGAAGATTAGCAAACACTTGCATGTTTTTCAAAATAGTTGATTCAAGTGATATTTGAATCAACACTAATTAAGAGTGTGTGAAAGAACTTGAACACTCAGGTGTGTGCAAGGTTCTGGGTTTATCACACTCCTGGTTTCAGTCTAAGAGTCTCCCCACCTTCACACAGCTTTGTTCTGGTTTTATCTCATGCAAGAGGGAGCAGCAGAGGAATTGAGGAGGGAAGATATGCAATTAATTAAAAGGATATTAGTTCTTGCTCCTAATTAAAATCAAGTACAAATAGGAATTTGACAGCTGCTTGGCCAGAAAGAGCATATTAAACAGTTTTCAACATTTAAGCAGAGAAAGAGAATACTCACAGAAAGACTGGCTTATTATTCTTCTGCAAGTTAATACCTCTCATGCCTTTTTACAAGCACATCACCATCCTCATCTTTTCAGAACCTGTGCAACTAAGATCAAACCTATCCATCCACCAACATAAAGCCTGCTAATGTGTCTGATGAGAAGGTCAGTTAGACAAAGCACTTGGCTGTCATCTTGATTGCTGATAAAGATCAAAGGTTTTCATCACCTACCATTAGAATGGGTCTCCATGAGGGCAGGAATTTTCCTCCTGTTCCACCAAATCCATCTGATGCACTTAGCACGGTGCTGGGGTAAAGCACCATGCACTCACTAGGTGTTTGCCATGAGTACATCAAGGAGACAACGTGTTTCTCTTACAACAATTATGCTAGAGATTGCCCTACTGAGGTCAGGAGATAGTCACTTTCTCTGTGGCCTGTTGGCCTTTTGGGGAGAAAGAAAGAGGCCCTCTTTTTGATACTACCTGAGAAACACCATGGCAGAGTGACTTGGTTTCTTTTCAGTGAGTTAGTATTTCTTCAGACTAAGGTTGCATTTGCTGTTTAATAGTTGATGGTTGTGTTAGTTTCCTAGAGCTTTTATAGTAGGGAATTAACTGTTGTCCTTGGATATGTGTCCATTCTATTCTTCTAAAGATACAAGTCTTAACTGGGCATGGTGGTAATCCCAGCACTCTGGGAGGCTGAGGCAGGAGGATCATAGTTCAAGTCCAGGTTGGGTAACTTAATAACTTTGAGACCCCGTCTCGAAATAAAAAATAAAAAGGGCTCTGGATATATCTCAGTGTGAAGACCCTGGGCTCAATCCCTAGTACCATTAAAAAAAAGATACCAGACATGTTGGTTTGTTGGAATGTTGGATTTAGGGCCCGTTGTACTCCCGTCTGACATCATTTTAACTTGATTACATCTGCAAAGAACTTTCTTCCATATAAAGTCATATTCATAGGTTAGGACTTAAACATATTACAGAGCACAGAATCCAACCTACGAAGTTATTATTCCAAGGTTGTTGATGCATAGGAATTACGCTTCTAGGGTGTGACTTCAGAAGAGGGTAGACACCCCCAGATCCTTCCCTATCTCTTGGGTTTCTTCTCATTTATTTTCCTAAGCTCAGGAGCAAACTTGCCTGAACTTCTTATATATGGCACAAAAGCTCAACTTTATTTCAGTTTGGAATACCATTACAAAGAATTTGAAATATTTATGTATATGAAAAGGGAGTGAGTTGTAAGTCAGGGCTGTTGTGAGAGTTACCACCACCAGAAGATGCTTTAATTAAAAGAGGCACAACTGATTAAGTACATGTTCTCTAGGTTTTATTGGAGAGCACTTTGCCTATATAATTTCAAGTCCCCACAACAACAGTGTAGCGGTTTTATAGGTGAGGAAGCTGGTTCTCATCAAGGTAACTTGCTTCAAATCACACAACTTATAGATGAATAAATGAAGAAACAGGGTGATTATCTGCCCCTAAAATATGCATCTAAAACTTTTTCATGCTGCTTGAATTTTATCAGCTCCCAGTGCTCACCTGGGGACCATCTGGAGAGAAATGTATAAACTCCATGAAAAGAAGTGAGAGTACTAGGGTAGCTGTGGCTTTCTGTAAGAGTGTGTGTATGTGTGCCTCCATATGCATGTACTTATATATGCCAGTGCACACACAGACACACACACAGGAAGGGGACAGTGTCTTTCTTTGGCACTGGTGCATTCTACTACCTAATGCAAACAACACTTGCTTATTTTTCCATACACCCGGAACCTGACCGGAGATCTTTCCACTGTATGATGTTGGTAGTCAAGCGAGCAGAAGAAAATAAATCACATACTCACAGTGATAATTTATGCAACGTATAAATTATAATTTATCTCACTGTAATCTCTGTGCAACAGAGATTCAGTGAGAACTTGTCACAAAGAATGTGACCTAGATGTGGGAAACCAGCGAGTTTTCTTTTGGAAGAGTTGGTTAAATTTACACTTGGGAGATAAGTCAGGGGAAGTTAGGGTTGGGGGAAATAGAACATTGAAGGCAGAACAAAGAGTATGTGTGAAAACCCCACGGCAGGCACAATGAATGAGATGTTTGATTTGCTTATTGATTTAACATCTGAAAACATGCATGGTGGTTCTGTTGGAGGGGGGTACTCTTTTGGCAGGAGTCACCTTCCGGTCCCATGGGCAACCCGTCCTGAGATTTTAGACTTTGGGGCAAATGACTCATTGTCTGCAGAGGATGTGTGGTAGAGCTTTCTCCCTGTGCTGCCAGCAGTGAAGGGTTTCCCCAAAGGGAAGGGAGAGAGTGGAGCAGGGGTGAAGCAGTGGAGGCTGCTCTGGAGTTCTATTGTGGATGTGGGTTCTCGGGAGCCAGGGCTCCCCTCCACCTCAGGTGCTTGCATTGCTTGAGATGCTGCTAGAGAGGTGACCATGGGCACAGGTTCTCATCGGTTTGTCCAGAGGGGTGCGGGGAAGGACAGGGTCGGACAGGACTTGGAAACATGCAGGAATGAACAAAACCAATCTTTTCCTGTAATCCATGAGTGGAAACCACCACAGAGTGAATTCTGACAACTTCAGTGCACTGCGTTAAAGCATCAGTGAATTGTCGCAAGGGTGGAATGTTTTCAGAAGTTGAAGTCGATTAGTCAAAACAGGAAAAAATTCTTATTCCTGCTGTCAAATTTATTATCTGAAAATTAAGTAAAATGCCAAGGGTACTTTAGCAGAGAGGAATATGCACATATACACACGTGTGTGTACATGTTTGTATGTGTGCGTGTCTGTATGTGTGTGCATATTTGTATGTATGTGTGCATTTTGCTTTGTTAGATGTGTATAAAAATAAATTCATTATGAGAGGACACTGAAGAAAACATTCTTTATTTTCCTTTTATTTACATCAATGCTTCTGCTTAAGCACTATGAGGTATGGGATTGTAGAGGCAACAAAAAACAGAAAAAAAAAGAGATGAATAAAAACATACTAAAAAACCCAACTTTTGAGGTACTGTACTATAATAAACTTTTGTCTGCCAGGTGCTTTATATAGATTAAACCTACGAATATTCACAACTTTCTTATGGTACTGTTTGTACTATTTTGCTAATTAATAACCTGAAATTTAAAATTATGAAATATCCTTTAATTAATCAGTGGTAGAATTGGAGTTTGAATTTCTATTGGGAAATTATGACAGATTATCACTGTACTCAACCTACTGTTTCAAATTCGTTGTGTTGACTTTTTTTTTTCCAAAATCATTAAGAATTTGAGAAATCCTTTCAGCTTGCTCTTGCTATTGAGTAAATTAATTTTCCTGTGTAGAACTTTAGATTTCCCAACTTGTCCATGAATTCAAAGTTATTGTGAAACGCAAATCTCTTTAAAACTCAATAAACACTTTAAAAACTTATTTCACAAAACCAGATAATGAAATTTCTCTCCCTCTTGGAAATTATCATAAAATGCTAATTTGATCAATTTTGCTGTATACTTTTTTTTTCAAAATTCTAGTTGGGAAATATATTGGCACTACATCGAATTGTACAATATTCTACTTGAAACAACAGTAAAAATCACCCATCCCTGAAGTCTCAACACATTTTTCTCCTCTCTGAGCTTTATTGTGTTTATAATTCTGTTCTGATCACTCTTTTCTCCTTCTCACCTATATTTTTAAACTTCCTGTCAGAAGAGATAGAGTTGAGACCTCGAGAAACACAAAACACTTGCCTGTTTTACAAAGAATCTCTTAAAAAGAGTCTGCTTTCATAATTTCTTTGCTGGAAAATACAGTTTGATAACTTGGGGGTTCAGTACTGGAGAAATCATTTGTCTCACTGAGAAAATTTCTGACACAGTTCTTTAAGAGTTAAAAAATTTAAGATAATGTATTTGGGCATCCGTGCATGCATATTTCCATCCATTCATCCATCCATCCATCCATCCATCCATCCATCCATCCACCCACCCATCCATCCCTTCATCCATTCATCCATCTCTCCATTCATCCATTCATCTATTCACACATCAGTGCAGCTGCCCGTCTATGCATGCATCTACCATACACCGTTCTATCCATTTATACATGCATCTAGGCATCCATCCATTCATCCATCCATCTGTCCTCACAGCCATCCAGATACCCATCCATGTTTCTATCTATCTACTGTCTACCTACTGTCTATCTATTTTCTATCTATCCATCTATGCATCTATACATTCTACATTCAGGGATTCATGAATTCAGGCATCTATCCATGCACCTACCCATTTATCCCATCCCCACTCATAGCTGTAAATATCTGTTGTGTCATTCAAATACCAAGCAAGTGAATCTTGTGTTTGCATCCATGTGCTGTCTTACAATAAAGAACAGACTACATTCCTGCGTGGTAGATTTCATTCTATTCTATCAATCCAGTCTTTGCTCCTGACACCACGCCCTCCCTTCTGCACCACCATTCCTCATTACTCTTGTTATTGGATCGTTTCCATCAGAAGACATGTTTAATGTATTTCATTATGAAGAAAAGCTTTTAAACCTCATCTGTCCCTCTCAGCACAATCAACTATCATCCTTTCTCAGGGCATAATTCTTTGAGAACATTGTCTGTGCTTACTTCTTATTGCCTTACCTTTTACTTTGTTCTCAACTCCTACCTAACCTTGTTTCCCATCACTCCATTGAAAGTACTTTTGTTAAGGACTTGATGATCAATTCTGAAGCTTTCTCTGTGAGACTTGACTCAGAGTCTGGGTTCCCTTACTCATGAAGCAGTTTCTGTCCTCACTTTCCAGAATATCAGGCTCCCATTTTTTTTTTTTACTCATTTATCTTTCTTTTTAGTTTCCTTTATTGGTTTGTTCTCTCCTAGATGACTATCCTAGATATCTACATGTGCTCCAAAACTTTCCTCATCCATTATCTCTTCTTCAGTCACACCAACACTTGGGAGGCTTCACCTGGTCTTTGTGGGTTGATCACTTCCCAGTTCCATCTCCAGCCCGGAGCTATCTCTTGATCTCTCATTTCCTGCCTGATATTCCCATTTTAATACTAGATTGATACCTCAAAACTGGCATGTCTAAAATAATTTCGATATCTTAATTTTTTTTTCTTTTTTTGCACCTTAGAAAGTGCTACCAACATTCATTCAAGAGACCAGGTCAAATTCTAGGAGTCATCTCTAGCACCCCTATTTTTTTCTCAAACTCCAAATTAGTAAATCCTGGCTTTACCCAAAGCGCAGCTTGAATCCAGCTGCTTCCTGGCCATCCTGCATTTCCTGCCTCCCTCACAGCGAGTTCTCCCCGAGGTGGAGTAATTGCTGGAAGATGGACCACAACTCGTTCAACCACAGCCCCTCCAGGTCCTTCCTGTCTTCCGTGTCGACAGAGAGCACTGTCCCAAGTGGAGTCTCTTCCGTCTCACTCTTTGGCCTTCAGCTGCGTTGCCTTTTTGCCCTTCCCAGAGCCAATCCCTAGCATGAGCCACTTGCCTCCTCCACCTTTCTCTACAACGACAGCAGCAGCACTTGCTTGGCCTCCACCTTCAGATCCCACCGCTTCAAAATGCTCTTCCTGTCTGCCGGCTTGGTCATCTCTATTTCTGTGCCTCTCCTTTGCCACATCTGGCTCATTTTCCCCCAGATATTTAGGCCATGATATTGTGCCATGTTCTCCGTTTGCTCACAGGCTGGCTTATTGTATGTCCCCTTCACCCCAGGAGGAAGGAACTTGTTCTTCTCCACTGCTCCCAGAAGCTAAGTGCCTAGCAATTCTTTGCTGAATGAATGAAAAAATACTTTTTTCAGTAAAAGGTGTGAATCATTGTACCAGCCAGGTAAATATGTAGCGGCAAAGGCTTGAACACTAAGCCAACATTGGCTTCAGCTAACATTGGCTGTAGTGCGCAATGGGGTTTTTATTTCATAAGTGAGAAACCCGTGGGTAAGAGACAAAAGCACGGTGTGGCTCCTCTCGTGTCCCTTGCCGCGACCCTGACCCCGCTCTTCCTGCCTCACTGCTCTCTCCTTGACTGAGACCCGGTGCTGCACTTCTTGTTTCTATTCCCACAGTTCAGACTAAAAGACACGGCTTTCCTCTAGGAAGTCATTCCCCTTTTATTTGGAGGATTGTTTCTGTCCATATTCCATTAGCTACTATTCTGGCTGAGCACATTGGGGCTGAAACTCACCTCCACTGTGATAAAGTTAGGCTGTCAGGAGAGAGGGATGGAAAAAGAGAGAGGTGCTGGGTTGTGACTCTGTTCACCAAAAGAGCCTGGGCTACGAGGTGCTGCAGAGATCTCTCTTCTCCAGGGAGGTCTCCTTTAGAGAGGATGAAGAGTAAACAGAGATGTCGTCAGGAAAGCGAAACTCTTCTAAGGACTCAGAAGGTGCCAGTGGCATCTTTTGCAGTCAATTAGAAAAGAGCTTGCAATCCTTTGTGTTAGAGCAGACAGCTAACGGGACAGCTGAGAGCAGGAGCTCCGAGTAGGGATGGATAATCCATAAAGGCACACAGTTATGCGTATCCAGGGGTTGTTTTGAAAAAGAATGTGGTTCAGAATGATAAAGCATGCAGTAGCAGTGTCTTTGGCGGGGAGAGGGGAGGTTGGAACTGGGGATGGTAGAGATACTGAAAGACTTTAAGTAGAGAAGTAAGTAGTGCCTCCTATGAGTTCACTTCTAGAGTTCAGTTACACTCAGTAAGGGGAAGCAATGAGAGGATGGAGACTTGGAACAAGGAGATTAGTTTGTAGACTATGATCACAGTGTTAAATCAGTGCTCTCCCAAAATGCTGTAAGCTAAATGCATTTTAGCTAGGCATGGTCAGATGTAGGCGTAATTTAGAGCAGTGCACAATTTCTAGGGCATTTAGGAGCTGGCAGGGTGCATTCTGTGTAAATCAAACCAGACCTATAGAAAAATAAAGGGTGCACTCCCTTCTCCCCAACAAATACATGCAGATTTACTTAAGAACAAAATATAAAATGCTGTGTGCCTGCCAGAAAAGATCTTCAGGATTTTAGCCTAAAACTTACCAGCTTCAAGCCCATGATTAGAGTCACTTTCTGCTTGAACAGATTCAGGGTTATGGTGATTTTCACTCCCACGAGTTGAACTGGAATCAGAGAGAAATGGATAATCTTGACTCTTTTATAAGAGCTGGGGACTGGAATTGACCTCAGTCACACAGAGGAGGAGATACACCCAGTGAAGGGATTTAATGTGTGGATGTCTGAATTTCTGTCTCCAAGCACAATATTTTGGCAAAACTGACAGAGTTCAACTCACAAATGAGGAGCAGGAAGGAAAAGACTCAGCTTTGTTAATTACAAGTCTGATTTTAAAATCATGCTACCAGCATTAGACTGCAAAGAGCACAAAAGTAGCTACTGGAAACTTAGATGAAGCCAGACATCCTTCCATACATCATTTAATATTCATAGTATCTTGTAAAAAGAGGCATCATCGACCCATTTGACAGCTAGTAAAACTGAGCCTTGTTTGGGTATGCAATATATTTAAGGCCACAGCTAGCAGATGCTACAGGTCAGATTTCAATTAGTCCTAAGCCCATTGCTAGGTATAATATGTCACAGTTTTCTGTGGACTACTGTCTACTGAACTGGCAGGGCATGCCCCTAGTGACCCACCTGTACACAAAACTGTGCTACTCTAAATCTCTGGGAATTAGAGCTAAATTAATAGTTCAAACTCTGAGCTTGAACTTGCTTCTTTTGCAGACCCTGATGTATAGTCCTCAGTGGGGGGACTCTGTTGACTTTCCTGTAGTGTGGATTGAAAACAAAATGCAACCACATTTTCTATTTCATTATGAAGGAAAAACAGAGCTACTGCAGAAATCCAGGTCAGATTCAGGACCAATTCAGATTCATTGAGAGTTCCCAGGTGTGGTGTTAGTGAAAGGAAGGAAGAGCTATGTTCTGTTGATCAATAAGCAACATTTCCATGATAACCCAGACATTAATGGAAACTTTATGTCCTCTATTCTATGGATCCTGGGTGCTACTCTGCTATTTACCATATATTAGTTTAATTCAAACCTGTATATGTCTAAAGACGAGACTGTAAGTATTACCCATAGTATTTAAATCCTCATTTTGCTTAGCCTGGTTTCTGATTCAGGCTAGACACTCTGATACAAAAGAATAAATAAATAAATAAAAGATTTCCTCTGGCTATCTACCCCTTTCTTTACACTCTCTGTCCAAGCCACATTCTCACAGCAGAATAATTTTGTTTTCACAAGGAAGGAGCAACTACCCATGGATTTTTTTTTCTTTTTAGACAAGGGTGGGGGAGAAAAGGAGAAATAAATAATATACTTTCACAGTCTTCTCATTATTATTTCTGGGAAAACATAATAAAGCTACAGCTGGCAGGCACTTATTTTTTTCTTAGCATTTAATAATAGAATTAATTGCTAAGTGGAAAGCTTGCAACCCCCATTCTGTTGTGCTTTGCCCTCTGCTATCATTATGAATAGATGTAAAAATCAAAGCTAATTAGCATTCAGAATGTTTGAAGAAATAGACTGAACCACACACGCGAAACTCATCTCACCCCACCATAGCCCCAGGTTACAAAGCTGAGGTTCACATATGTACGCACACATGTAAGTACACACACACACACACACACACACACATATGCACACACACACCACGGTAGGCACAGTTCCCATGGATAGTGACCTGTTCTTGACTTGAGGTTCCTTTTGCTATAACTGTTGAGTGTGACTTGGAGTTTTCACAAAGCATTAGACCAGGGTCAGTTGGAACTTGGGTCATATTATGGTTTAGATCTACAATGTCCCCCCAAAATCTCATGTGTTCAGAGGTGGGAAGGCAAAGATCCTGAGGTCCTATACTCATCAGTACCTTAATCTATTACTGAGCTCACGGCTGAATGTGCGGGTAGGAAGCAGGGCCTGATTGGAGGAGATGGGTCAGAGGGGATGTGTCTTTGGAAGGTACCTTGCCCTGCCCAGGCCTTCCTTCACTTTTTGCTTCCAGTTGCCGTGATATGAGCAGCTTTCCATAGCCACATCCTTCTGTCTTGGAGCCAGCTGACCATGGAATGAATCTCCCCGAAGTGTGAGCCAAATTAAACTTCTCTGCCTTTAAACTGTGGGCTTTGGGTACTGTGCCTTAGTGATGGAAGAGCTGACTATTACAGGTCACTTGGAAGAGCTCATTAGAGCATCAATGTGTGATTTATTTGCATTGAACATGAACTGGGTGACCCTCTAGGCTGCCAGAGTCATCTGGCAACATGTACTGTCAAAAAGCAAGAGTAGAAATGCACACTGTTTAATAAGGATCAAAATGCAGCCATATTGATTTAGGGAGGAAAGTGTCACAGGAAGGCAACAGGATACAGGGAAGTCAGAGAGTTGGGACCTTTTAATGTGCAAAGGTGAGAGGAAATGAGACAATGGGAAAGAGAAAACCATTTTCTATTTTATCTACAAAATAAAGAGGAGAAGGTGAAGACATAGATGAAGATGAAGATGAAGACAGAGATGAAGATAAAGATGAAGAAGGAAAAGGGCAGGAAGAGGAACAAGAAGGAGAATAAAAAGGAGGACAAGAAGGAGAAGGAAAAGAAGAGGAAGAAGGACATGAAAAAATGGGAGTGGCACAGACAGAAAAAAAAAGTAGAAGAAGAAGAAAAGGAGGAGGAAGAGAGAGAGAAGACTGGTGCCACACTTTCCAGCTAGGGTCCAAATTCATCTGAGAGGCAGCTGCTATCTCCTGTTCCTAGAGGGAGACGGAGCTGGGGCTGACCCTGACCTGACCCTGGAATGCAGCTGGGTAGTTCACACACCTCAGTCACAAGTGCAGGAGGGGCGGAGCCAGAGAGGGTGGAGGGCCATCTAGGTGTCTGGGAAGGAATAATCATCCCAGCAATCATCCCTAACTGGTGCTAAGAAAATGACCAGGAACTAGTGCAGCTTCCACGAGGTAGGCTGCTAAGAGCAGACCAACTACACATATTTAAAAAAGAATGTTCAGAGTACAAGAGGCCTGTAGCCAGAAACAGTGGTCGTGTTGAAATCCCCATCTCTGCGTACTTGTTCAAAACTGAAGAGAGCAGGTAAGACCAGTAGTTCACGTCTGTTTCTATCACCCCGTCTTTTCTGTTCTCATGGATTCTTTGTAATACTTCTCTGTATATAAGGAATATGAGTCCTTTGGTAATTGTGTACATGTAGAAGATATCTTATTTAACTTTTAATGGTTTCTTTTGGTAGAAATAAGTTTCAATTTTAATACGTTGATCATTTCTACCTTTTGCTTTTGTTTGCTAGTTAAGGGAGTGTTCACTATTTCAAGGACCTGAAGATATTCTGCATTACCTTCTGGAAGACTGCTTTGCCTTTGAATGTATTCATTTTACTGTGGTATGAGACAGAATAAAATTTCACTTTTTGATAAATGATTCCATCAACATTACTGAAAGACCCCCTGTCCCTTCTGCTTTGTAATTTCTCCTTTAATACCCAACTATGCACCTATGTACTTACTACTTCCAGACATCGTTTTCTATTCCCTTGTTCTTTTGTCTCTCCATGTGCCAATTCCACTTTGCTTAATTATGGAAAACTGGCATTAGATTGTGTTGGTCATTGGAGCAACCCTTCCTCCATTATTCTTCTTGCAAAATACCTCACTCTTGGTCCATTGCATTGCTATATGCATTGTAAAATCACCTCTTGAAAGTCAACCAAAAAGTCCTACCTTCAATTTTCAGATATTGATGGGAAAATTGTCATCTTAAAATCTTGGGTGTCCCAGTCCATGAACATAGTATATCCTTCTGTTAATGTTAGATCATGCTATCTTGAAATTCTTTGTGTTTTCCGTATGTAGAGATCATAGGTAATTTTGTTATCCCCCCACCAAGTGTCAATTTTTATTCTACTATAAATTGTAGCTTTTCCTAAAAATTTTACTTTTTGCTCCTGGTTGCTGATATACAGAGATAAAGTTTGTTTCTAGGTTTTCACTTTATATCCAATATCTCCCTGAACTTATTCATTTAAATATTTTTATAGGCTCTTGTGAGCTTCCTGCCATCTCTGAAAAATGGTGTTTTTTATGGATAATAAAACATTATTTTGCCTTCCTTTTGATGCAAACTAAAAGTTCCAGCAAAAAGGTAAGTAGAACTTTCTTCAGGTCAGATAATAAGACTTTCAGCTTTTAACTAATGAGCAGTATATTTCCCAACTTCTTCATCAGGGTAATTTTGGTTTTGCTTTGCTTTCCCTCTTTCGCTAATGGAAACTATCAAGATTTAAATATTATGCATAACATTATTTAAACAATGTTTAAATAATAAAATGTATCAAATTTCCCCATAATTATTAAGATGATTTTTTTCTCCTAGATTTTCTT
>RJWM01032591.1:0-21365 GCA_004363535.1 Dasyprocta punctata | reverse complement strand
TTTGGTAGGTTCATAATACTAAATGCACTTTTGACTTACAGCATTTTCAATTTACAATATGTTGATAGCAATGTAACCCCATTTTAAGTTAAGGAATGTCTGTAGTCACATTCTCACAGCTTCTCATTCTTGGAAACCTGAAACACTTCTTTGCTCAGTTGTTTTTCAACAAATTTCTTATTGTTTGTTAATAATGCTATATAAGCCAAGTTCCAAGCCAACTCTTACAGTACTGGTCCCTGAATACTCCTATGTGTTACATACATGGTACACATATTAAACTTGTTTTTCTCATTAATCTTTTGACACAGTGGCTCCAATCAGGAACCTGGAAAGGTAGAAGAAGATTTTCTTCTTCTTCTTCCTCTTCTTCTTCTCCTTCTTCTTCTTCTTCTTCTTCTTCTTCTTCTTCTTCTTCTTCTTCTTCTTCTTCTTCTTCTTCTTTTTGTTCAGCACCAGGGATCGAACTCACAACCTCGCACCTGCCAGACAGGCATTTAAGCTACTGAGGCAAACTCCCAGCCCTAGTTTTTTGAGGCAGGGTCACACGACGTAGCTCAAGCTGGCCTTGAACTCACAACATTCCTCCTACCTCAGCCTCCCAATTGCTGGGATTAAAGGTGTGCGCCACCACGCCTGGATTTTTTTCTTCTTTTATGTCTAGCACTGGCAGCTTTCCCTCATCCTTCAGGTCCCAATGGATATGTCAGTGGTGCAGGGATGATATTCCTCTGGTTATTCTAGATAATAGTATCACAATCCAGCTACCACCCACCTGTCAGATGCATGCTTTCCTTCATGATCCCTTTGTCAGTTTGAAAGCATTTACTATCATTCACATTTTCTTCTTGTATATGCATGTATCATCAATTTCTATCCTTAAGAAATTAAGGACTTTGTCTTTATTACTGCAGTATTCTCAGAGTTTTGTAGTGCCTGGTTAATAGCAAGCACTTAAGAAGCATTCATGAATACTGAAAAGAACCCTGAGTTGGGAGTTATGTGATCTGTATTCAATCCTGGCTCTGCTGCTGGTTTAGAGTCATGTTAAACAAGTCGACTTTTTGGCTGTCAGTTTGCTTCTTCATCTATAAATTCAATCAAATGATCTCTGTAGTGTTAAACACTGATTCTAATAGCACCCAGGTTTGTGCTAGAGACCTTGAGACAGAGTTGTTTGACTCCTCTTTCTGTAGGCTCCGAGGAAGATATTCAAGTATTACTAAGCGAGAAATGTTGCAAGACCCTTTGCAAGCTAGTAAAGGGCCAGTTTGTTCAGTGGTGCTAATAATGAACTTCTGGGGCTATATGGTGAATTTTATGTGTTAAAAAAGCCATTCAATGCATAGGTTACCCTGATCACAGAATTTATATCCAGGTTAGTAAAATTATAAATACAGAAGGCAAATTCCATTATTTAAAAATTCAATTTGAAAATCTTATTGTTTAATACAAATCCAGTGAATGTTAACAGCTACTTTAGTGGCTGTTGAATAATATTTGTTACCACTTAAATATTAGTTATTAAAATGCCATCAAATGTTTTCAACCACACTGACACATTTTATAGATCTGAAAACTTCTAAAAAGACATTATCTAACTGTTGAAGCTTTTTATATACTTAATACTTGTTAAGACAGATTCTTGAGCACATTTTAAATTGAGGTAAATGATTATATATTATGATAATAGGATTATTAAACACTAGAAAACAAAAAAATTAAATATACCCAGCTTTGTTAATACAATAATATATTTTGCTTTGATATAAAATTTTATACTTAATTTTAAATGTTCTCAAAGTGAAAATATATTTATTAGTGTTAAGAGAATGATTAAATCAGGAACTGCTACTCTCTTAACCCATGAGTTTGTAAAGCTAAATTTTAGAGGTAATCATTAGCACTGATCAAAATGTCAGACTGCAAGTTCTGTAAAGTTGCATTTGATCAGCCAAGCTGCATTCCACAGGCAGCTTTTGCAAGGCTTTAGTTATCTTAATATCAGTTCAACACCAGACATTTTGACTAATTAGAATAATGAATAATAGAAATATTTTGAAATAGAAGCTTATTAGCATAATAAATGATAGTATGTGTGTATGTGTAGAATTAGTAATATTAAAGACATGTAGTTTGGCTATAATATTTGAGACAATCTCTACCTTCAGTGGGGAGCATACCAATCTGGCTATTCCTTCTTGTTGTCTGTAAATGTTGTCTGCGTATGTGGCAGAATTTGATTTTGTCTTCATAACAATCCAAAGGAAATACCTTTCCACACAGTTTTGCTATTAACTAAAGGTTGAATAATTATAAGATATTGTTACTGGAAATACTTATGAACTCTATTATAAATGCCATGTCAATGAATTCATAACTGTAGCAGAAGTGGTGATTTTGTACTCAGGATCTTAAACTTTCTACTCGATGTTAAACTTCCATTACTCTAAATGTACATATGCATTTTCCATTGAATTTTAGAGACCACTGAATTTGATAAAATCTCATGTTTTATATTTCATGTTCTTAGAATCACATGACTATAATGATACTGAACTAAATTTTAGCATGCTCTCTCTTTTCCTGACAACTTTTCAAGTCAAAATTTCTGAAAGTTATTTTACTGGTAGTTGACATTAGGAAAAAATCACCCTGGAGCCATTTGGCAAATCCTTAACAGACCTGGCTTTGGAAATACCAATGAGAGGTGGATCACTGGTATTTTATTCTTCAGAAAAACATTTCAGAAGTCTAGATTCCCTCATAGGACACCAGATACCTGGCCGATACCCCATGGAACCATTTCCAAATAGCAATTGGAACCATTTCCATTTGAACAATATGGGTTATGTAGAGGGTAAAAATAAGAGGAGAAACATTGAGTGGAGGAAATGTTGAGGGGAGAAATGTTGAGTGGAGGGAAGGAAATTGCTTCTACTAGTATTTTTCTACTCTGATGTTTCTAAACAAAATTTATTTAGCAGAGAATGGGAGAGGAGAACAGCCAAAGGTTACGTCATCTGAAATTTTTCACTATCAAAATTCTGTTATAAGAAATTTCCTCTGTAGACACATTTTGATAGATTCTATTTTACTAAGCAAATGTACTTCATTACACAAAACAGTTCTTCACTTTTATTAATCAAAGATATATCCGATTACTGAAACTTCTGCTTAGCCTGAGTTAAGAAAGACGATTCATACTGACTTGATAATTTCATCCAAAGCAAAAGAGTGTGCAATGCTAGTTAGGAATATTTTAGTTAGTCTTATTACAAATGAGTTCTCTCAAAACCACCTAGTGTTTTAAAAGGAAAACAGATGTTCAATTCTCATACTAAACAATCTGAAAAAGAAGCACTTGTGTTGTGATCTTAGAATCTTCATTTTCAACAGCGCTGTGCTCACTATCCAGGTGGCTCAGATCTCTCTGGTGTTTGAACCACACTTTGAGAAGCTCTTCACTAGACTTTTTAAAATATTGAGAATAACTTCCAGAACTCCCTCTGAATTGACTTCATAGATCTGATGACTTCCGGCTGGGAACCTCTGGAAGGGTGAATAATTGCAAACTCAATTCAGCTGTTCAGCCTTAGGCACTACTTCAATTGAAGCTCAAGAAGCTATGACTAAGTTGACCTTTTGTCATATCTCCTTTCCTCCCTGTTTATTTAAGTTACCATCTTAACTGGCTCTTGGAATCAAAAGTGCTTTTGTTCTCTGCATGAATGGTTTGATTCACATCACACCAATACTGCTTCAAAGGAAGAGAAGTCACTTACCTTTGGATAATCTCTCCTTCCCTCTACAAGTGGCACAACCAGCTAAAGGATTGTAAAGGTTTTATGTTTTAACTATTTCATGCTCACCAGATCACCCTCTCTCTTTCTCTTTTTTCCTTTTTGGAAGAAATAAAGCCAAAAGAACTAACATGCACTTACAATATTTTTTACAAAGGTGAATTCATGCACATAATGTTGTATTTAAGGCAGTGATTCACAAAGTGGGTGCTTATAAAGCTCAAGTTCCTGGAGCCGCCTCCAGAGAGTCTGATCCCAGAGGAGTGAGATGGGCCCTAGGAAATTATATTTTGATAAACCAGGTCTGTGAATCAACATTTTAGAGAATGAACCTCAAAGATCACTTGCCCAAGGTTGGATGACCAAGAAGTGACAAATTCTAACTAGGAGAACTGTGCTTCCTCCACTGCCTCCTGCTATGAGGTGCATGGGGTGGTGGGAGTAAGCTGAGCCATTTGTCACTTGGGGAATTCATGTTTCCTTACCCAATTCTCCCCTTACTCCCTCCATTCCCTGCCATGTTCCACCTACTCTGAATTTCTTACGGAACATTATGACTATGCAGTCTAGTTTTGTCTACTTGTTTTTATATTAGCTGTTATTTCAGCCCGGCTTTCTTTTGTGTCCAATTCTTTTTTCCCTGGTGAATTTCGAGACTCCATTCAAATGTCATGTCCTTTGTGAAGCCTTTCTAACATCGCAGAATGAGTGAACCCTTCCCTTCTCAGTGTACAATTAAATTTTTGTATATGTAAGTATTAGGGTGCCAAGAACCTAGCTATTCTCTATTGTCTTTAATTTATTTAGAATACATCCTCATAGATGGCATGATGCGTGTATGTGTCATTCAGTAATGAAATCTACATTCTAGGGACAGCTAGATGGAGCATCCTAATCAGGAATAACCTCAATATGTATTGAATTATCATTTCAAAGATCCTATAGCTAACACTTTAGGAGAATTAGTACAAAATAATCACCCACAAATTGCTATCTAAGCTGATATCAGGTAGAAGTACTGTAATTTTTTTGTGGGTAAAATGAGTGGTATTAGACATGAGCAAATTTTCTAGAAAGATGGTGGAGCACCTCTTCCCTCCAATGAATGGGGCGTGAGCACATGGCAAGCCCGACAGCTTGGCCCCTCAGGAATGTGCTCTAGAACTGGAATTTCTTCTTAGCCTTGTGTTTCCCTCCCTTAGCCAAGGGAATTTAGGTTAGATGGTGAGCTGCTAGAACAGAGACCTGACTGCAGATCGCAGAAAGCTAGGACTTCCTGAGCCTACAGGGACCAAGAGAATGGCACTGTGTGAGTTGAGTGATTTACATCCATGCTAGTAAGTGCATGCTTGGCAGGATTTACTCTGACACTTGCTTTAATGATAATAAAGCAATCGTGGTGTTGTACTGTAAGGCACTAGGAGTTCTCATTTACCTCTGGTGTAAAGGCATATTAGAGGCTATCAAGAGAACCCAACATCTAAGAATGACCAGATTTACTTAAGGCCACCATCCTATTCATCTTCGTGTGCCTGGTGAAAGTACTTCTTATTGTAAGTGCTCAATATACGCCTTATTTGTCTTTCATTATAACCATAAAACAGACAAAAATCGTATTAGTCAAATGATATTTGACTGTTTTATAGAATTATATAATTTATATGAGGGTTTTTTAGTTAAACTTAGTGATAATAAGTTTTGTTTTAAAAATCTACGTATGAGAATTATATCATTTTATGGAATATGATATGGTAATTTGATACATGTAGAGAGTAATAATCGAATCAGAGTAGCTAGCATTTTCATCTCCTTCAAAGTTTATCATTTCATTGTGTTGGGAAACTTCTGAATCTTCTCTTTTAGTTTTTATAAAAATACGACAAATTATTTTAATTAAAGTCACCCTACAGGGGTATAGAATACTGGAACTTATTCTTCTGATTTAACTGTACTTTGGCATTTATCATTCAGCCTTCCTCTACTTCCCCTTCCCTTGTCCTTTCTCACCTCCAGTGATCACTATTCTACTCTCTACTTATATGAAATCAACTTTTATTTCTGTGCCTGGCTTATTTTACTTAATGTAATGTCCTCCAATTTCATCAACAGTCAGGTTTTATATAACAGACCCTTTCATCTACAGTGCCTGCTCATTTGGAGAAACATTGAACAAAAATAACTAATGACAGTTTTTGATGTAGCCACTGCTTCAGATGAAATGCACTTACTTCTCTCTCTCTTTCTCTCCCTCTCTCTCTCTCTATATATATATATGTATATGTACATGTATATATATATGTGTGTGAGCGTGGTGTGTGATATACATTAATGCATACTATGTATACTTATTGTCTTGTTTACTTTTCTCTTGTTGCTGAGATAAAATACCTGACACCCAAAATGAAGGAAGGAAAGGTTTATTTAGCTTACAGTTTTTGGAGGTTTCAGGCCATACTCAGTTGGCTCCAAGGCAGAGTGGCGTGGCTAAGGGGCAACTGTACATGGTGACCACAATCAACGAGCAAAAAGGGCAAAAAGGGGAAAAGCACACCTCCCTCCCTCCCCTATATTATATGCCAGCTACCCACCCCTGGGTGGGTGCAGCACTCATACCAGCAATCCCAGCGCTAGATAATGAACCAATCAGAAATGTTAGATTCAGCCATCTCCATGACTGCTGGAGGCTTTGGGGTGACAACCACACACAAAGCATAACATTCCATCCCTGGGCCCCCAAAGACTCATGTAAATCCTTTATGCAAAAGACATTTAGTCCATCTCCAAGAGTTGCCAAAGTCTTAACAGTTTCAGCATTGCTGCAAAGTCCAAGTCCCAAGTCTCCTCTGAGATCTAAGGTGAACTCTTAGCTGTAACCCCCTGTATAAATGAAAAGACAGTTGAATACTTATAATATGCATGGTACAAGGGTAAACATTAATATTTAAAAAGGTACAAATAGGGGGACACAGGAATGGGACCAAAGGAAGTTCAAAATCCAGCAGGGAAAGCATTAAGTCCTCTAGTTGCATATCCAGCATTGAAAGCAATCTGTGACAAATTGTGAGCTCCAAAGGATTTGGGTGACTGCACCCCCACAGCACTTCCAGTGGTTATAGTTGCCATGGCTTCTCTCTTAGGCTCACTCTGCTTAATCCGTGCAGCTTTTCTTAGATGATCCACACTTCTGGCTTTTCCAAACTTATGGGTTCTCCATTGCACCTTTGGCTTCACACTCACAGCTTCACACACTGCTCTTTCAGGGGCACACTGCCTGGCCTCCCAGGCCTTCTGAAATCAGGATGGAAGCTGCCTTAACCTCAGAACTTGTGCATTTTCCATGCACCTAAAACCAGCACCATGTGGATGCTGCCAAGGTCTGCTGCCAGCTGGAGCAGTAGCTAGGCTTTGCTCTCTCTTTGCTGTAGGGGTCAAGTGCCTGGATCGCTAAGCATTCTGAATCTGCTTGTAAGGAACAAATTTTTTGTGTCTTTGCCATTCTGGAACCTGGTGTGGCTGCCGCCATTTTGGAAACTCGTATGGCATCTACTGCCATCCTGGAATATGGTGCCCTGTAACTTTGTCCTCCAAGCAAAGTCTTTCACTTTTGTAGCTTTGGGGCTCCTACTTTGCATAATGCCCCCAGGCCTTCTTTTTTATTTCTCTGTTTCTTCTCAGCAATTGAGCTCTCAGCTCTATCTTTACAGTTCACAGCTTTCTGGCCAAACTCTCAGCATTTTAAATTACCCTGCTGGGCTCTTTGCTCTTGATTCACAATATAAATCTGGCTAAAAGCCCCCAACAATAGCCATGCCACTGCCTCAACATTGGACTGCCTTGAAATTTCTTCTGCCAGATTAATTATCCCACCACCCTTAATCTCAGTCTCAGGCAAAGTCTCTGGACATGAGCAAAATACAGACAAACTTTTGCCAAGTCATTATATCATCTAGACTCCAACAACCAGTGCAGTCCTTCTTTCCAGTAGAAACCTCCCGAAGTCTTTACCAGCAGGCTTTATATCAGCCTTTTGGTCTTTGAGCTCTGACCAGAATCTCCTATACAGAACAGCCTAAGGTGTTCCAGCTCTATTCTTTCAGGTGACATCTCCAAACCTTTCCAAATTCTTTCCACAAGCCATTCCCAAAGATGCTTGAGTCACATGTTCAGGTATAGTCACAGCAACAACCCCTCCTCTGTGGTACCAAATTCTGTCTTGGTTACTTTTCTCTCATTGCTGAGACAAAATACCTGACACCCAAAATGAAGGAAAGAAAGCTTTATTTAGCTTACAGTTTTTGGAGGTTTCAGGCCATAGTCACCTGTTTCTAAGGCAAGGTGGCATGGTAAGGAACAACTGTTTATGGTGACTGCAAGCAACAAGAGCAAAAAGGGCAAAAAGCAAAAAAGGGAGAAAGCACAACTCCTTCCATCTCCTATATTGTATGCTGGCTAACTGCACCTGGGCAAGTGCAGCACTCACAACTCCAATCCCAGTGCTAGACAGCGAGTCAATGACAAACCCTAGATTCAACCACCTCTATGACTGCATGAGACTTTGGGGTGACACCTTGGCACAAACCATAACACTTATATACATAAATATGCAGGTATATGCTTTAATGGAATCTTTGTACTCCCCTCAAATAATCCACAATGCAATTGATTTATCATCTCCTTCCACATAGTCTGAACAAAGGCAGCTTTAACAGTAGCTGGTGGAAATGCATGAAGTACTCATTTGCAAACAGGAGTGTTCATTTTTCAACACCATCAAGAAAATACATCTAAAGAAATTTATAAGCCTAAAGAGTTCCTACATTAGCCATTTGTCATTAGAATCATTCTACACAATGAATAGGCATTACGGGTTGTTAAGCATCTCCAGGAACATTGCTCACTGAAATTTGTTGGAAAGATGATTGAATGTTATTTAAGTAGAATTTTATACACAATAAATAGTACATTTACAGACTGCTGAGGAAATTGATGAAAAGGATAATCTTCTGTATTGGACTCTAAACAAAAGACAATCAATTAGTGGAACCAGTTTGAATAATGTGAAAGAAGCAGTGCCTCAGAAACTCTCCTGCTGAAAGATTGGACCTCAGTCTGAAGTAACTGCCTCTGCATTAAAAAGATCTATGACTTGGCATAAACTCAGCACAAAAGAGAATTAGACACAGAATCCATTGCAGGACTCACATCACTCCCTAGAGCTGAATCTCTCATGAACCTACTTTCTTTTCACAGTCTTGTCTTGATTATGAGCTGTATTTCAACTTCCTACTGAGTCCATAGCCACACTTGGACCAACCTCCAGGTGTTCCTGGTGGCAGTGACTTTTTGAGATCTAAAGAGATATAATTAACCAGCAACCTATAGAGTTTTACTGATTTTTAGAATGACCTTATTGCTACTGTGTAGAGTTATCAAGTACAACTATTTGCTGTTTGCCAGGAAGGGGGATGGCTGAGTTTTGATGGTGGTTCCTTTATGTCCAGGGTTAGCTAACTTTTCCTGTCATGGTCCAGATAGTAAATATTTTAGTCTCTGTGGGCCATATGCTCTGTCACAACAATTCAGTCCTGCTATGAGAGCCCCAATGCCACAGACATTGGATAATACATAAGTGAATAAGTGTGATTCTGCTCCAATTAAACTGTATTTACAAAAATGACAGTTGATCATTTTTTAAAATGTTTCAAGGGACCAAAATCACTACTGAATAAATCTCACATGAAACAGTCTTAGATCATGGATACATAGTTACACAAATTAATTAAACTGTTATCTCACAGATGATGATTTCTAATTATTTACATACTGTATCATGAATTTAATGGATTTTTGTACAGTGGAAATCAGAAGCCTTAGAAGTCTTTCAAAAATGAAACAAAACTGGGTATAGTGGAGCACACCTGTAATCCCAGTATTCTTGATTCCCAGTACTCGGAGGCTGAGACTGAGGCTGAGGCAAGAGGATGACAAGTTTGAGTCCAAACTGGGCAACTTAGTGACTCAAAATAAACAAGCAAACAAAAAACAACACTTTAAAACATGTTGAACCTGAGGAATATCACCTAGGAAAGTGGTATCCATTGATTACAGTAGTAGTATTTATCTTGATTAACTTCAGTTAAAGAATTTACTTGGCAGAGTAACTGGCATTCTCCGTTCCCTGTAGAAGACCGATGACCTGATTCTTACATCACATACAATGTTTGGACTTGTTGGATAGTTCTAGTACATTGCGATCACATGGAAAACTTTTACAATCATGATACCACAGCTTCACACCGATCACTGATGTTAAAATCTCCCTGGGTGGGACTCAGGTGACTAGTGTGCAGCCAGGACAGAGCATCATTGTTTTATTGCTTGACACTCAAAGTGTGATCTGTGGTACCTCAAGATGCAGGTCCTCTGAGAGTTGAGAAGCCTTGCCTTATTGACTCTGAGTACTTTTGCTACCACCTCTTAGGTAGCTGGCAACTCAAGGGTCAATTTTGTTTATTCTCCACTTTGTCTACTTAATTGCAATTATAATGATGTAAGTGTTATATAAATGATGAACTTGAAGGGCACAGGGAGAACTGGTCCATGAAAACAAAATGGGATGTTTAGATGACAATAAAGGTAAGTAATGTGAAACTACCTGTCCAATGAAGCTTGAGACAAACCATTAAAACTTGGGGGAAAACAATAAAATTCTACATTACCTGTACAGTCATTTTACTTCACAGGTGTCTTTAAATTGTACTACTTTAAAACAAGCTAAAATGGTACATTCTAGAGCATTAGTTTTGTGTACAGCTCATGCCAGAAAGAGTACTTAAAACGCTCACCGGAAAATCCATAACTGAAGAAAAGACCCTCTGCAATGGTTAAAGCAGATTTAAGTTAAAATATTATAGATTCAAAATATGTACCATTTTAGAATGTTCCATTTTGAATTTTGATTAATTGACTCAGTACTACTCTTGATCATGTTGAATATGAAAACTGCTATTGTTAACAGTCAACCGATAAGTCAACCATCATGCTCAGTTTCTCTATTCATGGTCCAGTTGGTCTCAATGCACAAAAATGATTCCAGGAATTTTGGATTTAACTGACAATGGAAATTTCAGAAGTATTTTGAAGAACCCACTTAGTGATGCCAACTATGTATTAGTGCAATTAGGGAGAAGTGGGGTGAAAGCAGCTCTATCATGTATTATCCACAATTTCAGAAAGGATGTAAGAGAGTTAAGATACAGTCTTAGGGTAAAAAAGTGTTTAAATGGAATAAAATTAACTTTATGGAAACTAATTTTTAAAACATTTTTCTCCTTTTACTATGAAATGGCAAAACTCACCGCAGTTCTGGCAGCCATCATTGGAAAGTAGTCTTCTGTATGGCGCTAGGGAAGAGTTGAAGGGGGCCATGTATGCTTTGTGTGCTACCTCCTGCACAGTCATACAGTTTGTAATGTTCTGTCTGTCTGTCTGTCTTTCCTCCCCCTTTCTTTCTCATACTGGAGATTAAAGTCAGGGGTGCTCTACTACTGAGCTACATCCCATCTCTTTCTATTTTTTGAGAGATGGTCTTGTTAAGTTTCCCAGATGGAATGCAAAGTTGTAGTACTCCTGCTTCAACCTCCTTGAGTCCTGGGATTATAAGTACGAGCCACTGCACCTGGCTAAGAATATTTTCTTGGGCAAGGCACCTGTATTAGTACTTAATTCATTCTGTTGCAGCTATTATTTATGTGTCTCCACTCCTGGGTTGTGAACTGGGTCACCCCCATTATCTATCTCTTACATGTAGCACAATACTTGGTACAAAGCGGTGAAGCAATAAACATTTGTTGAATGAATGAATGAATGAATGAATGAATACAATAGATCTCCCTTACATAGATTTATGTTACAGGGAAAACAACTAATTGCAAGGAATAGAGTAGTCAATCCCTCTGAGAATCTGGCTGAATATTTATGCTGAAATGCCAATAAGGTAGTAACACATGTCAGTAATGAAACCTACAGAACTGGCCATAGATGGCTGCATTTTTCATTACTTCTCTATTATGAATACAGTTTTTACAGTACATTTAATTAATATTGAGTGTGGGACAGGGAATTTCAGGACAAAAATTATTAACTGTTTTTATTACATTGTATTTTCATTAAATAGTAACTTACAGAGCAGAGCTGTTTTTTTATTAATATGACAAAAGGAAATATTATGTTGTTACCAATCAATTCAAGAAGCAAAAAGTAGAAGAATATCACACAGTTTTCCTCTTGCATAACTAACAGGGGTAATGCCAGTTATAAAGAAACAGAAGTACTCTTTTCTTTTGAGAATAGGGTATCAAAAAAAGTAATTAGCTTCTTTAGTTGGTTCTTCAATTCCCTCCTATGTTTGAAGTTATATTTGGAAGTCTTCTGTCTTTTCATTAGATACCAATAATTAAGTGTTCATTATAAAATTAAAGACAATGCCCTATATATGAGATTCGAGTTTTAGAAACCACACCTATGAGACATTTTTTGGAAATAGTGTAACACACTCAAGTACTAAAATTCCCATAACCCTTGTATTCATTCTTCTTCATGTAGTTCACTCCAATAGAGTTTAGATCATTTATTAGCATTTTTATCTTTCTGATATTACTACTAATGTGTCAGGTAACATACTGTCCTTCATGTGTGAAAATTATCCTTCTGGTTCCTTGTGAATGAAATGTGTCCTTTATGTGTGAAAATTATCCTTCTGGTTCCTTGTGAATGAAATGAAAAGGTAAATGCCTTTGCCTTTCTGGTTGTGCTGTCTACCCATGGTTTCTCACTAGATTCCTCTTGTGAGCACTGGAATAAGAGGAGCTGTTAAGTAAGTGGTAGAGATAAGGTTGTGAAGCAGAACTAGTCAACCAGACCTATTGGACGTGGTTCCTAAGCCTGGCCTCATTAGCACTGTGTTGAGTCTTCTCCCTAACACCTCGGTTAGATCCATCATTATGGTCTGCAGGTTTGAACAATGCGGTATTTTCCCACATGAAGAAACCTAGTAGGTTTCTTGGTGCCTAAATACTCCTTGCATTTGGAACTCAGAAGGATACTGACTCAACAGTAGTTTTCATTTATAGTTATCTTCTTTAGGTGAGGAAAACAATTCTGAAAATTGGAAACCAGATTTTTTTGTCCTCACTTTTCAGACCTATATGGATTACATCATTCCATGCAGGAAATTAGTGTCACACATGGAAAAAATGGGGCAGATAGGGACATTCTTCCTGCAGTAGTCAAAGCTTTCAATGTGGAGACACTACTTGGTGAATCAACCTACCATGGTGTGGAGGTGGGTTTAAGGCAAAAGCTGAGTCAGGAGCAGCAGTTTTGCAGTGTTAGTAGAGACAGAGAGACATCTATTGTGTAAACCAGTCTGTCTGGGCCAGGCCATCAGGGAGGGGCTGATGAGATGGAGATGAGGATCCTCGACTGGGAGTGGTTGGTGTATGAGGTACATTGGGAATTGAAGCTACTTAAAGAGAAAGGCTTTGAATATTAAAGTATTAAAAGTGACTATCTTGCTGGGCATGGTGGCACATGCCTGTAATCTTAGCACTTGGGAGACTGAGACTGCTGCCAATTTAAGGGCAGCCTGAACTACATAGTGAGACCCTGTCTCAAGAAACCAAAAGAAAAAGAATAACTATCTTAAGTTTATTCTTCCTGAAAGAAAATAATATTTTATTGTTTGTTTTCATTTTGTTTTTTGAGGAGGCAGTGACTGAGGGTCTGCAGGATTGAGGACACTACAAATGACAGGAGAGTTACGTTATCTACCTCTTACGAGCCAGACTGTGTGCTTGATGCTCAGTATATAAGAAAAAAGGCAGCGAAGTGTCCCTGGTCCCATAAAGCACACTACTCTTTGCTGGTTTGAGTGTGAAGAACTACAAGGCATGACTGAAAACCATGGTGAGTATTGAACTTTAAAAATTCATTACAGTACAAGACATATGGGCATTTGCTCCCTCAAAATACTTCCCCTTGCTTCGAGCACACTCGTTCCATTGTTCTTGCCACTTTCTGAAGCAGTTCTGGAAGTCTCTTTAATGTCTTTAGTTGTGTTGCTGTGGCTGCCTTGATGTCTAGCATTGAACCAAAATGTTTACTTTTCATGGTCATTTTGACTTTGGGGAAGATCCAGAAGTCATATGGTGCCAGATTCAGTTACTATGATGACGAGGACACATCATCCTGTGTTTTATGAACCTGCCTTTCTGTTAGATGGCATAGGCAGCAACGTTCACCCTGTATTTTGATCACATGCTGTATAATAGATAAAAAAACAAGCATGCAAATAAAGTTTTAAAAATCTCTGTAATTATAGTTTGTGATTAGTTTTGTGAAGGAAATAAAAATGAACAGTGAGATCAGAGGTCTGTGCTGATATTTTTCTTTGTATTTGAAACATGGAAGTATATTGACCCACCAGTGGTTTGCACTTATAGCTATCTTTCTTTAAACTAGGAAAACTGAGCATCCCAGAGCAAGATGAGGATCGGGGTTGCCCAGTGGTGAGGTATCCTAACACTGGAAAGAAGGCATTCCTTAAGCTTTTTAGACCTCTGCAGCTTCAAGAGATGTTTAGAAGACAAGCTTAACTTTCAGAATGTTTTCCCTCTGTCATTTGCTCAAAGAGGCAAATTTGAATTTTCTATGCCATTCACTATCTCTTGAAGCATTTCTCAATAATTATTTCAAATGGCCCAAGGGTAAAATTTCTGGAAATGTTCTTACTATAGCCATAACAACATTCTACTGTCACCTTAACAATTTTATGTACTGCAAAATTTAATGGAAAATGTACCACTTTAGTGAAACCAAAGAAATTTGAAAATGGGATAGAGAAAATTACACTGTTACTATGGTAATGGCATCTCGTTGGCAGTTGAAGAAAATCACTTAACAAAGTTATAAAAACCCTAGTAAATATTGGACAGCTTTATGGAAATGTAATAAACTGAAGTCGTATTTCAAAAAGCACTAACATTCATTTTGCATTTATGGCACACAGCAAAATTATAATGCAAATGAGAACTAAATGACCTATAAATGTTAAACACATAGTTAAGCGTGGAATATGTCAGCCAGAGTTTTTGTGGCTTTTCTGTGCAGTATGTTCAAATTAGATTCAATTGTGTTGAGAAATCCTTACCTTTTTCTAAGCCTATGTCTACCTTGACCCCTTTCTGAGCCAGAAAGTAGAGCAAAATCCATATCTATTTACTTGCAGATAATCAGGTAAAATACAATGTGAAACCGGTAAGCCTGTGTCCTTGAATATGAATTTACTGATAACATTGTTAGCCTGTTACAGTTACTACATAGCCCTATCCAAAATATAATTGCATTTTGTGTTGCATACGGGAGGAAATCATTGATTTTCATCACAAAACATAGGGTCTTGTTTTGTATTTTTAGAGTTTCAGCTGAGCTCCAAGGTGTTTTGAATAACATGTCCTAGGATATGAATGTTATTTAATTTGTAGGAAGCATTTTCTCCCACAGAGAAACAAGTTTCACCACAGCAGCTGGTCCAGCTTTTCTGCAGAAGGAAGCTGAAAGAGACAGGGTCTTTCCAGCGTGCAAAGACAAGACATCTCCAGCTGAGAAATGAAAGGTGAATGTGCATGTTTTGTTTTTTACCATGTAACTGGGGCCATTGCTTTGTGATAATCATGGGGGATACACTGCATATTCATAAGATGACCAGACAACGAAGTGAATCAGGTGATCAACTGTTATATTCTCTAATGCAAAACAACAGAATCGACTCAGGGCTTTTATTGAGTCAGCCAATGAGCTAAAGCAAAGCTATTCCTCTAAGAACTTCATGTTGCCAAACCTTAGGCACTATTTTCATTTTCCATGATCCTTCTTTCTAGGTTTGGCATGATTATCTCACAAGTAGCTTTAAACATTTCCTGGCTCTGTGTTTTGACTCTTATAATCCAGGAGTTCTTAGTTAGTCTGGCTTCAGTTTCTCATGATGGCATTTCATGCACCTAACTTTCAGCACTGGCTGCCCCTTTCCAACTCTCTAGCAACATCATTCCATGTGTGCAATATTCCTCCTACTTCCCTTAGGATTCCAGTGCCCCTTACACTCGCTTAAAGGGACTTATTGCATAGAAAATATTTCAGAGTAGTGTTTCTTTGGGGGGTGTACCAGGAATCAAACTCATGACCTTGTGCTTGCTAGACAGGTGCTTATGCTGCTGTGCTGTATCCCTAGCCCGAGAGTAGCATTTCTTGAAGAGCATTCTTGGACAAAGTTATTGATTGGCAGGTGATAAGTAAGAAAAAAAAAACTAATAAAATTAAATGTAAAATGTTCTGGGTGTTTTGCTTCCTATTAGAATATTAAATTAGAAATGAGAAGTGCTGGTGGACAAAGCTAAGTAAGAACCTTTTATCTGCCATGCATGAAGCATTTTGCATGGATGATTTCATTTAATCTTCACAAGCTTTAAGGTAGGTGTTGTTATTACCCATTGGTAGTAGAGGAAGAAGATAAAAAGAACTACTTGCTAAGGTCCTCTGACAGCTAGTTGGTAATACCGGAACTCAAACTCCTGTCTATGTGAACCTAAATTCATTACTTTAAACCACAACACCATGTTAAGCTCTATCTAGACTAGGCATAGCTCTGTATAGAAGTCCCTTTAATGGAAATAAAGAGTATATCATGAGCATTCATCATAGAATCAAAACTTGGAACATCTTGGCACCACTGATTGTCAGGATAGCTATACAGTGCACATAGGTTTGTCCCCAGGGACACTTTAGAAAGGTTACTACAAGGCCACAAAAGAGGTGAGAAATTGTTACCTAGCCCAGCACAGCACCAAGTTAAGAAAGTTAAAAGTGAACCATGAGATGAGAAATAAAGTTAATGATAATAGCTGGAAAGAAGTGTAAATTAAGGTATGGATAACATAAATGATAAAATGTCGAGTATTACAAAGTCAGAATTCTGGCTGGGAAGTAGGTCTAGTATTGGGTCAGGGTCAGTACTTTAAAAAAAGTTGACAGATTAAAAAAAAAAAAAAAAAAGGAAGGAAGGAAGGAGAATAAGGGAGGTGGGAGAATATTATGGTTTGTGTCTCAGTGTTCCCCCCAAAGCCTCATGCCGTCATGGAGGGTGAGCTGAAGGATTTAAATTAAATAATGTCATGTAAACATTGTCTCCTCTTCATCCACTTCCTGTTACCTGTTCCGAGGTCCTTGTGCCCATTCTTTAGAGTCACTTTCATTACTGTGTCCTCCTGCCTCACTCCACCAAACATTTCTGATTTCTGATAATGATTTTTTTACTTTCCCGAATATTTTATTGATTATAAGGGCATGCATAAATAGTTGGTCCTGTTTGGGGTATTTATGTAAATGGGATAATGCTCCTAACTCTTGTGACTTGTGTTTTGTTCAATATTCAGTTGTTGGTAAGAGTTGTTTACATTAGTGTGTGAAGCTCTTGTAGATCCTAACGTTATTTTATCTATTTCAGTAATTTTAAATATGAAAGAAAACCTTTTTCCATCATATTGGAGGCAAATGTGTTTTCCTGGTTTTTAAAAATTTCTTGTAATTTGGTTGTATTTTAACCTACAGATATTTTAAACAAGCTCACATGGTAATACCTATTGATCTTTTCCTTTATGATTTTGTTCATTCCTTGGAAACTTTGAAGGTCTTCCCCCTCTCAGTGGTAGATAAATATTTGCTCTTATTTAATCTCTTTCATACTTTGACTTCTTGTTTTTTCTAAACCTTTAGAACCTTAACCCACCTGTATTTATTTTGGTTTATGATCTAATTTGACATCTAGATTGATTTTCTCTCCAAATAGTTAACTACTTCCTAAGTAAGTCTTTCCCACACCTATTTGTGCTGCTTTCTTAGTATAGCAGGGAGAAGACCGCTGGATGTATGGATGAAAGATATAGTGGTGGACAGTGGGGGAATGATTTAGGGTCCAGGACAGTTAAGGGGATTTCTTATATCAGCTTTTCTTAGAGAAGCTGATAATTGGACTTATTTTCTTGAGATGACCAGAAGCCTGCCAGGGAAGCCATGGGGAGGGAGAAACACAGCGAGCATTTTGGGCACAAGAAAGTGACAGCACCAGGCAGTTTGTGGTTATTATCTTGTGCTCTGGAATCAGACCAGTCCAGTTCTTCAGCTTGTTATCTCAGTGATATGCAGCAACTTATTTAACTTTTATGAACCTGCTCAACTTTAATGAATGAGTTTACTTGTCTATAAAATGAGACTGGGTCAATTCTGTTCCATAGGATTATTATAAACAGTAAGATAATGCATGTAAAGTGTTTAGCATAGTACTTGGTAGATACCATGTGCTTGAAAATACTCCTAATATTGTATAAGTTTGAGACACCCTGTTTTTCTCGCTCTTCTGTCCCAGCCTTCTGTATCCACTGTCTTAGAAGTCGATTAGGACTTCCAAGATTGCCAAACTCATGCCTTCAGCCTCTGACATAACACGAAGTGAAAGAGATTTTAATTGTACCTTTACATAGGAACATTCAAAAACAGAGACACTAGGTCCCTCCAAAAGTGAATCCATCCTTCAATAGACCTTGATAGGTAAGATCTTACATAGCATCTTCTTTATTTCAAAGACAACACCCTATGGGGTTTCTGTGGCAGACTGTACTAATTGTCCCTAAAATGTATTTTCTCCTCTTAGTAACAGAACCTACAATTTATAACTGGGTATTTGGCTATCTGGAATTAGAATTACATTTCCTAACTTGTCTTTTGACAGTGTGTTGGTGTGTGACTGACCAATGGAATGTTAGCAGCAGTGTCATGTGAAATTTCTAACATGTATTTTTAAAAGGAAAAGACAGGCTTTATTTTTTACTGCTAAATAAAGTGCAGACATAATTTCTGGAACTAAAGTAGCCATTTTGGACAATAAAGTGGAGGCCACCCACTGCAGATATACAGTTTCTTATGCACCAAGACTTGTCATCTCCTAGGCTTCACGAATGTGAGAAATGTGTTTCTATCATTGCAGTTTTGTTTCAGTCACTTACTGGCTGAATGTAATACTAATCTGACCTGTACCTATTTCATCTTTATCATTAGACAAGAGATACAACACTCCCCCATCCCTGTATAGAAAAATAATTCTTTCCAGTAATTTTGTTAAGCTCTGGAGAGTCCCCCACTTTAGCCTTTTCAGTCAGATTGATTTTTCCTGATTTTCAATGTTTTCTTTTGTCTTCCTGAAATGTTTCAGTGTTCTCCCTTAGCTATTCCCCAGGATGGGCATAATCCTGTATAGAATAGAAAAGAGAGTTCTTTGGTTAAATTAGCTTTATTTCTTAATTCCATAGTCATAGTATCATTCAGTTTTTTTCCTCAACCATAGTGAGCACTATGGTTGTTAAGAATGTAAGTTTATGCCTTCATTTTGTTTACTTCAACTTGTGCACCTTTGGAATCAATTCATTGTGTCCTGGCCTGGAGAATCACCCACCACTTGGCTCCTTGTGGGGACACAAGAACCAGAGAATAATAATATTATTAGAAGGATCTGAAAGGATTGTAGTATATGGGATTATTATAACCAATAATAAGATAATACATGGAAAATGCTAGAAAGAGCAGATGGCTGTCCTATTATGTCTGGGTGTTTAACTTGGAGATTTTTTAAAAAGCATCTGCAAATAAATGTTTTAGTGTCTAAACAACAGATATTTATGTTTTTGTTTCAGTAGAAATTGCAATTCAGAAGTGGGTTGAGGGCGTGAATATTAAATAGTGAGTGGATAGCAGGATGGGGGTAACCATTCTTCTATTTATTGCTTCTTGGAGGTTAGGTGAATCATGGACTGTGTTATGAGGGATTGATCAGTTGCATGCCTTGGAATTTTGGGCTTTGTTTACCTATTTCCTACTCATTTTCTAGATTAAATTATTTACATGCTCCAGAATAGGATTTTTAAAAAGGTCAGAGCAAATATTGGTTTATACGCGCAACACATGAAAAAATAATGAAGTGGCACTGTGGTGCGTAGTTAGAAGAGTCCTTTGGAATCAGAAATGTATGGCTCAAAGTCTGCTTCTATCACTTGACCTTGGATAACTAACCTATCTGACACTTCTGAGTCCTACTGTGTTCCCCAGTTTTATTCTGATAATTTGTCTTTATTTTGGGGTTTCTAAATTACCAGTCTATAGGTGACCCACCAACAACTGGCCATGTAGAGCCTACTGTTTGTGTTGTAACTGAGCATTGGAGACATCAGGACTTGTTGAATAAAGAAGTATAACTGGGAATGGTGGTGCAGCCCCAGGCCTCTAAGAGGGTGAGGCAGGATAATCCCAGATTCAAGCCTAGTCTGAACAATTTACCGAGGCCCTGCCTCAAAAAAGTAAAAAAAGGGCCGGGATATAGCTCAGTGAGAAGGCCTTGAGTTAGTCTCCAGTACTATGGGGGAAAAAAAAAAGTGAAAAATATGTGTACACATCTCTATTTACCTTTTACAATTTCTATTTACTTTTTCAGGCTCTAGTTTCCAAAAAACAAATGCAATGGGCTCTACTGAATGGTGGTGATGGCAAGAAGGGAGTGAGGGACAGACTGAGGGATCAGGTGAGACAGGACGCAGCGTGTGCGGGTGTATTTGCGTGAATGGAAAAAACCCAAGCCCGTCAGAGACTTCTGGCTTGCTTTGGTATTTCACTCACACAAAGAAATATAATCACAGCGCTCTGTTTGGAAGCTATCGTCCTCTTTCAGGTATCAGGTGGTTTATAGTTTTGACATTGGCTCTCCCCCATAGAGAGATATAAACCCTCTCAGGTGTGGCGTTACAGCATTTAGACTTTCATTCAGGATTTTGAGCCAGGGGAAACAATCTGGAGGAATTAAATAGACCCAGCAGACTGTGCATGAAGATGACCTCCTCCTTGGAAAGAAAAGGCAGGGAGCTCCCTCTTCCAAACCGATGGACTGGCATTCCCACCGCAGTCACCCTCCCTGGAGAAGCTGTGGCACTGGCTGCAGGCGGATACTTCACATAGACCCGTGTGGTGGAGATGATTTTCTTGATCACACATCTGCTAGATTTAGCATCTGCAAACCACAAAGTATTCACTGTGTTTAAAGCATGCAGATTTCATTTAGGTCCAGATTGATTGGCGTCTAGAGAATTACTCTAGCTCCATACTAATTATTATTAGGAAGCCTTGATTTTATGTCTAATGTTTTCTCTCTCTTTTGTCTTCTATGCTGTCTTTAAGTAGATGGAATGAGATAATGTACCAGAAGGGAAATTTTATTTCCAGGTAAAGTGCTAAGCATACATGGAGATAATAATTTATTGATTTATTTGGCTCTCTAAATTAACTAGCAACTTGGACACAAAAGCAAAGGGCAGATGGAAAAAGTTTTTAGAAATAAGGCTATTTTTCTGCTTTTAAGATTTATCTTGGTAATCATGTGCTTTTTTTTTTTTTTTTTTTTTTTTTTTT
>RJWM01032590.1:0-21346 GCA_004363535.1 Dasyprocta punctata | reverse complement strand
TTGTCAGGAAGGTTTAGAGCACAGCTTCTGGGTGGGTGTCATGCGGATAACATCTTCTGAAGAATTCTCCGTGTTTCTCTGTGAAGAGAGTCCTAGGAATAGGAATGATGCTCACAGAAGTCGATCTCTATGTCCCCCAGAGCAGGAGGTCTCTGTGTGGAATCGGCACCTGCTCCAGCTTGTGCACAGTTCATGCCAATGCTTTGAGACACTCCCCTGCCTCAGGATAGTATCCTCCCGTGAGCTTCCTCTCCTACCTTCAGCCCAATGATATCTTAGTCTTGGAATAAAATTTAAAATCCTTAACACCATCCCCAGACCAAGCCTGATCTGGTCGCTGGTGGTCTCTCTGGTCTCATTTCTGGCCATTCTCTCCATACCCGAGCCACACTCAGCATCCTTAGCTGCTAAAGCACGGCACGCACCTCTGCCCCAGAGGCTCCACACGCTGCGATTCTCCTGGCTTTTCCTGCACTGTCCAGTACTGGCCTCTTTTCCCCATCTCTGCATTCCAGTCACTTTTTGTAGTAAGTACTTAGCTGCCACATCTTCAGAGAGAATATGTCCGACCACCTTGCTCCCAGATCAGATCAAATTTCATGTCAAGAACTCCAGGAAGAGTCTGCACTCATAATTCATCACAGGTTTGTGTCAGTCATTATGCAGAGGTGCGCCTTCCCGACTGAGGGCGACTCCACGGGGCAGGGCCTCCTCTGTTCTTCTCATCACAACAGTGGGGACTTGGTGTCACGCTATTGTACAGTATATGGCATGCAGTTTTTACAAATAAAGAACTGTATGTTACAAGACTATTTGGAAATTAATAGAGAATAACTGTTCAAATTCAGGGACCTCAGAGTGGTTGTTCAAAATAATTGAACTGAGTAAGTAAGGCATTTTTCTGGTGGAAACATGCTAGTTGCCTTTTTAAGTCATCTAAGAAATATTGCAACTGTGTGCAAGTGTCTTGTACTTGAGCCCCGGTGATACAACCAGACCACATATGTGCTATTTTCCAGATGAGTATGATATTCTGACTCAATATTCACCTTTCTATTGCAGATTCTGAAAATCTTCCCCTGGATTCCTGCAACTTCTTAGAATTTGTGTATGTCCATGAATATTTGTGTGGCTGTGTGAATAAACTTTTTCTTATTGAATCTTTAAATTATCTGAAAAATATCACTAGTTTTTACTCCAGAAAGTATATGTTTCACACACACACACACACACACACACACACATACATATATATTGCATATTGCTAAGAATATGTATTCAGTGTTGTCCTGGAGTCAGGACTCGCTGATGTGTGAGAACAGTTTGTTCTCATTGGCCCTTTGCTCAGCCACGTAAAATAAGAACTTTGAAGCCAGTAATACGACTAACACACTCCTTCAGCCCTCTCCACCCTCATGGTCCCCATTTGCCATTTCTGCCATACTCATTACCTATTATGCTCATAGGTATTGGTTCCAGTGGTCATGATACTCAGTGTGTGGCATATTTACCTGTTTTGTTGGCCTCACGCGTGCATGGTAGAAAACACGATTCCCACAGGTGTCTCAAGTTTAACTCAGCTACTTTGTGTAGCTACATCTCACTTCTCTATTCCCACCTATGTTGTATTAATCACCAGGAACAACCTACCAATTATTTTTATATGTTTTGGTGCTAATGCTGGACTCCCACCTGCACAGCTGAGAATCTTCAGCTTTTACCACTTCATGCACTCTCCCATGGAGCACACCTCCTTGGGGTTAACTGAAGTCAGGGGGTTTTATTTTTCTCTCTTTTTTCTTTCTTTCTTTTTTTTCCGTTTCGAAAAATATCAGGTTTCAGTGATGCAGGTGGTCCATCTTTGTTCATCGCTGCGTGTTTTAATTGAGCTTGTTTCTGGGTCATACTGTGGGTTTCCTGCTGAGTGTTCCTGGATCTGAAGCCCAGTGGGGGTTCTGGGAGGACCCTCCTTTTCTCTTACTGGACCCTGTGGTGAACCTATCAAAGGCATTGTTTTCTAGAGATGCTTGTTCTCTATGCAACTGTTTAGTTCCCACTGTTTCCTGAAATCCACTCACAGTTATTTGTGCTTGTGAAACTTCAGATTTAATATTGAAAATAATTAATGTGGCACTAAGAACAATTGAGAAAAATAGACCTTTTTCTACTTCATTATAATTATTATCCTTGTTTATTTATTATTTTTGTTGCAGTTTTATCTGAAAGTTTGGCAGGAAGTTTACCATAAAACTTGGTAACTTCATTTTTAGAGAGGTTGGACAGCAGAGCAAAATGTAGCCTGGAGTGGCCTTTGATCTCAGCATGGGCCTGGCCTTGCTGAGTGACCTGGCACAAGTCACTTCATCTTCTCTGGTGTCCGATGCTGCACAGGTGAGATGAGTACCTCTACCCTTCGTTCTGGTTCTGTTAATGTATTGAGATAGCATAGACTCCAGGAGGCAAGGAGAGGGAAAGAACTGCCTTAGTCCAGTCTTGGGTAAGACTGAAGCAAAGATCGATATATGACAAGAGGAAATGTCTTTCTTTTTTTCCCCCAAAAGATGTGTCGTTCATAGTGTACCCATACCTAATTTTATTGCAAAAAAGTTAAGATCAGAAAAACTATCATGGAAGATAAAATTAAATCTGAGCATTTGTCAGACACCACGCGGAGCGTATTCTGCACATCATTGTTTTATAAGGCAACAGCTGTGTGTGGTTGGCTTTATCAATTTCGTTTTATGAATAAGCCTGCAAGTGCTAATTGGCTTGTTGTCAGGTCCCTACGAAAAAATGTGTGTATTGAATTTCAACCTAAATGTTTGTGAAAAACATAATACTAAGTCAAAAGGAAAGGAGATTTTGTTCCACACTCTATTTTTTTTCAAGTGGCTGAATTTAGCACCTAGATAAATCTTTGGGGAACTCCACAGTCCGACTGACCTAGTAAAAGCTGACTCCAGGATGTTATCTCTCTAGAGTATGTGAGAAAAACATATGGAACACAACATGCTTTGGTTGATAGCTTTAGCTTTATTCTCATCAGATAAAGGATTCTCTCAGAAAGTGGCTTTTTTCCACACTCATGGATAATTGGAGTTTGAAAAGATAGGAAAATTTCTTGAGTTAATTTATGAATAAAATGGAAATGTATTTGAAAGATGAAAGATGATCTCAATAAAATGGAAGAGAGCTTCTGAAACTGGAAGGAACTGAAGGGGGAAGGGAGGGCTCCCTGCACCTCACCTTCCTGCGCGGTCTGGCCCTTCTGCTGTCTTCTCTCCTTGCAGACTAACACTCCCTCCTCTCCTACACTGAACTACAGAGCAGCACTGCTTCTTTCTCTGGCTAGATGAAGGGCAGCTGTTCAACATCAATGAGATGTTCTGACTGGCCCAGGATGCGTTAGATGTTAAGGTAGATTGAATTGCTGGCAGGCTCTAACTTGTCACTTCTCTATAGGAGAATAGTAGCATTCACACCTTTGTCATGGCTTTAGGGTAAGTGTGCTCTCTTCAGACTTACCTGGAGTGGAATACTGAAGTAAGCATCATTTTTTTATGCCCCAGTGACGTGCCTTAGAAGATCATGCTGCAGGCAGCTACTGTTCCTCTGGCATGGACCTCGGAAAGGACATACGCAAAACAAACAAACTTAAACTGCATCCTGGAGCCAAATCAGTTTAAAACACAACAAGACAGCTACCTTATAGACCCATGGTACAAGAATATTATTCGCTATAAACTGTGGAAATTTAGGAATGATACATTCTGCAGTGTCATAAGTGACTAATAGAGAAACGGCTACTCAAACTGGAATACTAGCATAATAGACGTCTAACATCTTGTCTTTGGAGCTAGGAATGATCGGTGAGAAAGCATGTATGGGACACTGGAAATGTGGCAACACACTATTTGGTACATGTGTCGCTTACCTATGGCAATGTGGAAGATAGAAAATATTTCTAATAGCCTGCAGCTTCAGCTAGGTCGTTTGAAAGGCTAAAGTTGAAAATGCACCTATTAACTAAATTGATCATTATTTTTTGAGAGAAAAAGAACAGTAGAAAAATTTTTGCAAATATAATTGATAGGGAATATACAGAACCCGTACATTCCAACATTTTCAAAGTTAACCACTTAAATACTTAGCCATTAAACACCTCCATTAAGATAATATATCTGCAAAGGAAACAATGGTGTTATCCTTATATCCTCTGTTAAGAATCTATGCAAGGATCAAGGAGATACAATACTGTCTTTTTGGCTAAACAATGTGATTTTCAGATGTATTAAGGAAAAGGCACAGCCATACCTGTCTGAATGCATCCAGACTCGATTGCAGGTTCAGACATGGTTTGTAGTTGCATGAAGGAAGTACTAGGGGCGACTACAAAGAAACTTCATAATTGCAATCTTTCATTATTTGATTCTGGACTCTAAAGACAGACTAGCATATCAGAAGAAGATTTCAGATGTTAATTTTAGCATTCCGTGTACTGGGGAACTCATTTATGTACATTGAAAGTCATTGTAGCTTTAGAATTTTTACTATTGGGATAGAAAATGGGAATGTTGATTGCAATCAGTCAAGGAATTTCAGATGGAGGTTTTCTGTTTGCCGTTTTCCTTGGCCTTGCTTCTGTTTGGCTGGGGTTTCTGTGACACAGGAATTGGATGTTTTGTTCTAAGCCACACTTCTCGGTCACAGTGTTCGTGTTGAATGATGTGGCTTGCTGTAGAGGGTCATAGAATGAGGCCGGGAAATGCTAAAACAAGTCACATAGGAGGTTCTGAGAAGGAACTGGATCCAAGACAGAGGAGACAAAATGCTTCAGCATTGCACGCCATGCTTCACTCGCACAGACAGAACACCTAGAAAGACCTCTAAGTAATAATGTGACCCCAGTCAACGAAATAGAAACCAAAAGAAATATGTCTTTCTATTCCTTCTTTTATTCAATCTGAAATATATAGCATCACTGAGAAGGGTCTCATCAACGCTTCCTGTTTCCAGTCAGTTCCCCATTTGACAAAGGCCTGCGTGGAGCCACAGGGAAGATGAGTACAGACAGAAGACGCCAGGGCGCTCGCACAGCCTCACTGGAAGGCGCCATTGGTTTGCAGCTCAGTCATTCACAAGTCCTCCGAGGCTTCTGCTAGTCCTATCCACAGACATCTGGAAGATGACATGCTCAGGTCATAGTGCAGATATGGGTATTCCTTCTATATTCAAGAGGAAACAGAAAGGAATTGGTTAAGCCAATCAGAGTGAGAGGGATTTGACTCCTGTATAGACTACTAGACTTGAAATCAAACTTGTCTTCTGGGTTGAATATAATCTATTCTATGCAGCACATATACTGTATTTAGACTTGTGTTTCTCCAAGGATGAACTAAATAATGCGAGGTTAAAAAAAATGCTTCTGCGTCAAATTAAAACAAGGAAGAGGGACCCCTTCTCTTTGATGGATTCATTTCCACCATGACTCCCTCATGATTGTTTGGATCATGAAATACAAGATTTAGGTTTGTGCCTGGCCTGTGTCTATTGATGGTGACTTTATGGATGCAAACTACGGTGCTCCTTCTAGTTCTCCTGCAGTGTACCAGTGAGCAGTGGTATCCTAGGCTGAAACTGCCTAGGACAGGGATGGACTGAGGAGAGGGTATGTTATATTTTTCAGTAAAACAATCTAAAACTAACCTATTACAAAGTATCTTCTCCTACAGACATTTTACTCCGTCTGCCAACAGTGTGAACAATGAGCTTCTTCAGTTCTATCCATTTTAGTGAATAACATGTTCCTTGTTCCCTTATCTTATACCCTAAATCCCAGAAATTTTAGCAAGAAGTTCCAGAGCTCAAAACCTTATTGAACCCTATCAAAGCAAACTTTGATTTCCTACTCTAGTAAATCATTATTTTTGTGTCCATTTGTTATTAATAGTTTGGGACTGTTTTTCTTAGAAGAATTTACAATTTTTCTTTTTTTTTGCCCCAGTCACAAAGAAAGCTGAATTCGACCCAGCCCTCCTCCTAGATACAACCTTTCCTCTACTGGCTGACAAAAAGTCTAAACATGCAGTCTTCAAGGATATCTTCTTGTCTTCCTGCTGCAATCAGGTTTTCCAAATTTGCTGAAGGTAGGATGGTTGGTGTCACGAAAAAAGGAAACTGAAAGACCAGAGTCAGCACCCGTATCTCTCATAGTTGGATTATAGCTTTAGCTCTTGGGTATGAGAGATGGTGAGAGACCCAGAAGACAGAGCTGTGAGTAAAGAAAATTATTTTGAAACTAGTAGGAAACACAAGAGGAATGTTAAAATTTAAACAATAAATCACTTGATGGGACAATATGATAGAAGAAAATCTATAATTTACTATGCAGGTACACTGTGTTGGGCTATTGGAAGCTTTTAAAATGGTTGGTAAAGTAGAATTCACTGTCCAAATTACTTGTCTTACCTCTTTAAAATAGGATTTCTTTGGATTTTATTTTTCAGATTTCAAAGAAAAATGTATTTCCTAGGAAACAACTAACAAAGTGCTTAAATTATCAGATACTCCAAGAGAAAGTTATAAAAGCAAAATCTATCAATTTTAAATGGAGGATAAAGTGAGAAAGCAAAAGCTTTCAGGCGCCCATTGAGAGGCTGTGATTATTAATGATGGGAGCAGAATCTTCTCGAGATGTTCCTGTGGGCAAGCATTATAGCTGCTTCAGAATGGAAAGCAATCTAAAGCAAACACCGTTTGTTTTGTGGTGTTTTGTATTGTTTGTATCTCACTGCCTGTCTCCTAATTCCTGAGAGTCTCCTAAAATTAACCGTTAGATAGTGGTTTATGTTTCCCAAAGAATAAGTTGAGCTACTGCAGAGTATCTGCAGAAAGAGGGGTCTGGGCCCTGGCCTTCCTCCCTGTATGCACTTTGCATTTCTGTGTCAGTAATGTTGTCAGGTTCATTAAAAAGCACTCAAGAGCATTCACTTCTTGTTTGCATAAGCAAAAGACTGGAAATGATCTGAATGGTGCTGAGTAACAGGGGATTGCTTCAATCTTGATTTACACATACACTGGAACACCATAGAGCCAAAACCAGAAGTGGAGATGCCTTCATGTTCTGAGCAAGATGCTGTGTGTGCATATATATATATATATATATATACCTGTATACCTGTGTATGTGCATACAGTTTTTATTCACTACCTGGAGGAGGTCGCTTATAGGACTCCTACAGATACCAAAATCTATGAATATTCAAGTCTCACATAAAAAGGCACCACGTTTGTATAGAATCTATGCAAATCCTCCCATATACTTTAATCTCTAGATTTCTTGTAATGTGAATTCTATGTACACAGCTGTCTCACTGCATTGTTTAGGGGATGACAAGTAAAAAAGTCTGTACATGTTTAATAAAGATACAATTTTTAAGTAAACAAAAGGAATGAACTCTATGTCTTCTACATTCCACTCTAAAAGTGGAACTTGAGTAAAGAAAAATTCGTGGTCATTTTAAATTATTTAATTGTTTACTTATCCTCAAAATGTTAATGTTTTTATAATATTTGTGTGTGTGTGTTATACCAACACATAATTATTTTTATATAAATACATTACATTGCAGGTACTTTGAGAGACAGAGAAGAAGACCTGATTAGGACCCAGTTAATTTCTCACAGAAGTTTTAGGAATAGGAAGAGCCACATATTTAGAGCATGTTTCAAGTCACATATTTTATACAAAGTTACTCTGCATCATCCTGGTAGTCTCCCACAGTAACAACAGGGGTCTGCGCCTAGCAGAGGTCAGTCTGCCTGTGCATTGGGGACTCCAAGAGAGGCAGTTCTCCATCCAGGCAGGGGGCGTTGGTATCAGGACGGGGCTGGCATCACACATTGTGCTTGGAAGTGTTCTCTGTACTTCTATGATTTTCAAGGTTAAGAAAAATTGGTATTAACTTTTCTTGGAATATTTGGGAAAATTCAGGTATAAAGCCATGTGGTCTTGGGCTTTTCTTTGCTGAGAAGTTGTTGATTATTATGCTAATCCCTTTATTTGTTAAAGCCCTGTCCAGTGTTCCCATTTCTTCTTGATTCAGTCTTGGAGGGTATATGGTTCTAAGAGTTTATCCCTTTTCTCTAGATTAAACAGTTTTTGCATAGAATTGTTTATCATCAGTCCTTATAGTCCTTTTTAGTTGTGAGGTGCTCATTGTACTGTTTGCTCTTTCATTTCTAATTTTGAATATCTTCTCTCTCTTTTTTTGTTACTTTGGCTAAGAATTTGCCCGTTTTATTTCTTCAAATAGCAAAATTTATATTTTTTCCAACCCATTTAATACTCTGTATTTGATACATCTCTGTTTTGATCTTCACGATCGTCTTCCTTTTGCTAACTTTGGGTTTAGTGATTTCTTATTTTTCTAGTTCTTGCAAACGTAAAGTTAGGTTACTCATTTGAGAGCTCTTTTATAATGTAGGTGTTTATTGATATAAATTTCCCTTTTATTACTTCTATTATTGTATCTCATGAAGTCTTAGTGTATTATGCTTTAAGCTTTGTTTTTATCTAGATATTGTTTGTTTTCTTTTGCAGATCTGGAGATTGAACCTAGGGCTTTGCTCCAAGACAGCTGAGTGTTTTACCACAGAGCTGCGTCACTGTTCCTCTGAATATTTATCCAAATGCTCTTTTGCCCTCTTGTATGACCCAGTGGTGGTTTTAGAGTGTTATTTAGATTTTATACACTTAGGAATTTTCCCATGTTATTGTTATTGATTTCTAGTCTAGGTCAGTTGATTAAACACCTGAACAAGGAGATGTGATACAAAAGTATGGTGTGCGTTTAAATTTTGTAAAAGTTTATCACAGTGAAAGACACATTGCCATTAATGCCCCTCGGAACAGTATCCCTTGCTTCAAACACACTTCCTCTGCTGTTCTTCTCCTTTCTGAAACAAGATCTGGAAGTTCTTTCCCCTGAATGTCTTTAGTTGTGCTTTTTGGCTGCAGTGATGTCCTAAATCAATTCAAAACATTTACCATCCACGGTCACTTTGATCTTGTAGAAGAATGAGAAGTCACTCAGTGCCACATCCAGTGAATTAAGGTGGATAAGGATGTAATCATTAGGTTTCGTGGGCTGCTTTGCTGTTGGACGGCAACTGGCAGTGATGTTCATGCATTTTCGATCACAGCTCAAAAAAAACCATCAGGAAAGAGGACTTCTATGACTGCTTCAGCAAGGGGCAAAAAGAACAGGGAAGTTTGTTCAAAGTGAGGCACTGCATTTCGCAGGGAATTGGTGGCAATATGACTGTTATTGTAAAAAAATTTTAAAATTTAAACATTCACCAAGTTCTTAATCATTCCTTATAAGACCTGAAACTATAAAAATTTCAGAAACGAGGAAGGTTTCCTCATATTGGCTTTGGCAAAGAACGTTTTTAGACATTGCACAAAAACCTCAGGCAATAAAAGTGAAATTAAATGTGAGACTACTTCAAACTAATATGGTTTTGCACAGAAAAAGAAGCAACAAAATGAAATGTGCATCTTGTGGATTGGGGAAAATATTTGCAAACCACATATATGGTAAGAGGCTAATAATGAAAATGTTTAAGAAACTCACATGACTCAACAGTAAAAATGAAAAAGCATAAAAAAAAACCAAAAAAAATCTCTCATCCACTCTCTCTGTCTCTCTGTCTCTGTAATTTTTGTTATGATACAATTCTTAAGATCAAACTTTGAGCATTTTCATGCTGTGTAAGAGCTAGACCATTGAACAGGTTTTTTTTTTTTAATTGTTATTTTGTTTTGGTTTTGCTTTTTAAATGTAAAGCATTTATAAAAGTATTTTTTCTGTTAAAAATTTCATTAAAAATAGGTGAAGGATGTAGATAGATATTTTTTCTTTGCTGGGTACTGGATATTGAACCCTGGGCCTTCACACTGAGCTGTCTTACCAGAAATTTTTATTTTATTTTATTTTTTATTTTTGTTTAATTTCTTTTCAAGATGATTTTGCTAAGTTTCATGTTGCCCATACATTTTGGAATAAAATACATAAAATAGGCCAATAGATACTTGTAAAGATGCTCAAAAATCATTAAGTATCAAGGAAATGACAAAACTATGACATGGTATTATTACCTTATACCTATTATAGTTACTAGGACCAAAAAAAAAAAAAAAGAGGTATGTGTTGGATATGGAGTAGAGAAAACGGAAACTAAGCAATCACTATGGCAAGTAAAATGGTAATTACTCAAAAATTAATTATATTCCCTATGTTGTGTATATCTCCAAAAAATTAAATCAGTATTTTGTAGAGATATCTTCACTCTCATATGCTCTCTTTCATATATATATATTTAACAGAATATAATTCAGCCATTAAAAATGGATTAGTAGGACTGGGGATTTAGCTCAGCGGCATAAGCAACAGCCTGGCCAGCACGAAGTTGTGATTTTGATTCCCGGTACAAAAAAACAAAATAGTAACATTTGAATCAGCATGGATGAGCCTTGAGGACATTAGCTAAATGAGATAAGTCAAGGAAAGAAAAATATTCTGTAATCTTTCTCACGTATGTAAACTAAAAATAAGTCAAGTAAACAGAAGCAAAAAAATAGAACAGTGGTAACTTGGAGCAGGAAGAGAAAAATAATGATGAGAAATAGGTCAAATGTTATAAATTTACATTAGGTTAGAAAGGATGTCTGGAGAGCTAATGTGTACCAAGAGGACAACAGTTTACAATACTGCACTGTACAGCAGAAGTGGTGGTGCATGCGTGTCATCCCAGCACTTGGGAGGCTGAGGAGGTTCACCGTGAGTTTGAGACCATCCTGGGCTGCATAGTGAGTTCAAGGCCAGACTGAACTACATAGTGAACTGTATATATAATGCATTGTATACTAAAATTTTCTCTCTCTCTCTCTCTCTCTCTATATATATATATATATATATATATATATAGCATTGTATACTAAAATTTTTATCTCTTTCTCTTTCTCTCTCTCTGTATATATTGATTGTATACTAAAAATTTTCTAAAGGTATACATTAAATATTCTCACTACAGAAAAGAGTAAATATAGAAAGCAATAACATAAATCAGTGGTGTAACAATTTCGCTATGTAAATATACAGCAAAGCATCATATTGTACATCCTACAATTTTTGAAAGATGCCTAAGTGTCATTCAACACTTTGGAGGTGGTGAAATGACTCATAGCTTAGAACAATGTAAGAATTTTTAAAAATAGCCCTTGAAAGATTGCTGACTAATAGCTGCCTTGTCTTTTGTTCTGAATAACATTACCTTCTGTTTCTACAAAATACTTGTCAGTCATAGAAAAACTTGAAACAAGAAGCCAAAGTTTAAATAGAAACTTAAGACTCAAGGGTTAGTGGAGTGTGAAACTGCTTCTTTAATTTACACATTTTCTGAATTTGTATTTTTAATGATACTCTTACTGAGTCTTTTATAAACAGGGTCACAACCATTGCAATATCTTCACTCAGATGCACACAGAAGTATGTGAGTCACCTGTATTCTCCCTTCCACTTGCTTTCCCAGATGCACTTGCTTCATTGATAAGAATGGGAGGAGCACTACATGTGACAGTGTTCTATGAGAGGTCACAAGCCAGCTCAGGGAGTCCCAGGGGGCTGTGTGGAAAGACAGCTGATATGAGAAGGAAGCAGAGTCATTATTGTCATAATATATTCATGTGTATATTATGGAACATTTAAAGTATGATTCTAAAAACTACAAAAGATAATAGTTTTCTTTTAAAAAGTGTGCATGTTCTCATTTCAAATTAATGTAACACTTGTCCTCAGTTTCTGGTTATGCCGTGTGGTGCCATGACCCCCTAGCAACAATTGGTTCAATGGCAGAGCCATTGTTCTCATCGTCCCTGATTCAGGGCCAGACTCACCTATGAGTACTTTTAGGCCTCATTTTCTGTGACTTCTACGCACCTTGGTTTACTAGTCTTTCCAACTATAGTTAAGATCTCACCGAACCATGAATTCCCTATCCGTGTCCTATCTTCCATGTTCTTGGACTTAGATGTAATGAATGACTCAGAGACTCAGATAACTAATTCCTAATTTACCCTCCTGAGCTCTCATGCTGTTTTGCACAGTCTTTAAATACTTTGGTCCCCCACCCCCATGAAGTCCAAAGTCTTGACTATGTTTTAGTGTTCTGACCACAGAGTTCTATTTACTCCTTTACTTGTCTGGTCATTTTGTTTTGTTTTGTTTTGTTTTTGTTTTTGTTTTTGTTTTTTCCCCTACTTTACTGGGCTCTGGCCATATTGACCTTGTTTCAATTTCTCAGCAGCTACGCACCAGGATTTGATCTCAATTCCCTTCTCTCAACATAGAGTTAGGTAAAAACTTCTTCCCGTTTTCCACTTCTCCGTTTCCTTCTTTTATTCAGGTTACCAGCCTTAAGCAGACTTAGAAGCAGCCTATGAAGGTGGTCAGAAATTTGTACTCTGGTAGAAAAATAAAATGACAAAATCATATCTGAACTCTTCCTGGAGGGCTGACCTTAAAACATTGCCTAATCCCTAGTATTTTCTTTCATAAAATGAGAGTGTGATGTTAAATAGCTATAGGATGGTGAAAAAAATTTAAAAAAAAATAAGCTAACTCAAAGAATTTCTTGAAAATGAAGTGACAACATAATTTAAAAATCTTTCCATAGATGAATGAAATAGGCACATTAGCTTTATAGCAAGAAAGAGAAAAGCAATTTAAGCATACTTGAAATTGTTTACAGGTTAATACTAGGTAAATCCTTTTTAGCATCAGTCACAAAATATAGGAATGTGAAAATAAATCTTAATCACAGTAATGATGGTATCATAGTATCTCTAGGGTGTTGTAATGTGAAATAGCTGGGTAAGAGTAATACCAAAGCAAACAAAAACTATGAATCAGCATGTGCTCGGTGGAAATCTTAGAGCAACTGCTTCAATCGAAGAGATTTGAAAGTGCCAAAAGTCAGTCTGCAGGGGTTGGTCCAAGGGCTAAAGAGGATGAGAAGTTTGAGAAACATAGCACTCAAAGTCAGTGTTTTACCTCACCCTTGAAAGAAAGTTCCCTCAGTGAGCAGTGGTATCACATGGACAGAAGGAAGAGATGTTCCAGTTTAAGCAGAGGAGAGACACAGAGTAAAGAGTAAAGGGAAAATAAGAAAACTGTGGAACCACACAGCAGTACAACACAAGAGGATACTCTAGAGCAGCAATAGCAAGTCTCTTAGACGCCAAAGACTCAGCCTGCCATCCCAAACCCCCTGCTTATCACACAGTGCAGACCCTGCAATTAAATCTGAATATGGAGATTTTAGTTTAGAAAAAACACCTGTTATCCAGTGCTTGGCTTCTGGGGTGACTTGGCTGTCAGGCTGACAGAGAGAGTGCTGGGCGCTTGCTGTAGCACCTGAGCTATAGGCTCCCCATCACGGCGCTGGAGCCACAAATCTATGGGGGGCAAAAAAACTAACATAAAGATAAAGATAGCTTTACACAATGTTCTTAGAAGGAAAATACATTAAGAGGCAGAATAACATTTGTGAATCAATGAAAACACAAGAAAAACATGACCTCAAAGAGATGAGAATTACAGCATGTTTCAAAGAATGATAAACTACATAAAGACGATGACACAAGCAGGCATGAATCATAAATCAGGACTAGAAATACACGGACATGTGCTAGATCTTTATAAAACATTGTAAATAATATTTAAAATTGAGTCTGAAGGAACAGAAATCTGAATAAGGTAACCCAAAAAATGATAGTGAAACAATGATTTGAGAAGTGATAAATTCAAAGGTAAGTAAGAAGATTTAATATCATCTAAGTATCTTGGAAAAATAAAATGTATAGAAACAGAGCAACTAATATAAGTAATTTTTCTGAAGAAAGGAAGTTTAAAATTATGTGTTTAAAATGGTTAAAAATGGATAAGAAAAACTGTCCTAACATATTAAATAAAAATTCTAGACTTTAAAGGAAAAGAAAACCAATCAACCAACCAACATCCACCCACCTCTCAGGGCTCCAGCAGTTACCACGACCCTTTTAAGTGAAAGAAAATCAGTATATCATTATTCTTTTCAAAACCATACTTTGTTTCTGAAGAAAATATAGTGATACTTTCGGAATATCCAAGGAAAGAAAATGCATTCCGAGGATTTTTGTACCCAAACAAATGGATTTCCAAGACTACAAATGGAGAATCTATTATTACTTACAATATAACTAGGTGTATACTGTTCCTTAGTACATAGGTAGGAACTTTTATTAGAAGTTTCAGACCATCAAAAACAATACATAAAAGACATGAAAAATAATTCATTTCATTATGTTTATAAATAATGCACACAGTGTTTTGGTATACAAATTACATAAAGACCACCACAGAAACAGACAGCAAAGTCCTTCCCTTTAATGTGTTATTCCTTAAAACCATGATTCACATTTTCTTTTGAAGCATTCAGTGACTTCAAAGTGGTTTTTGCTACAAAAGCAGTGACTCCTCGCTTGGGCCTGCAAATGGCCAATGGGTAGCTAAAAGTAAAGCAAAACTTGACCTTCATTTTTTATTTTGTGTTACCTTAATGCAGTGGGTCCAGAGCCAAATTCCTTCTCAGCTTTGCACATTGCTTTGTTAATCACTTAGGAATTGTCTTTTGAAAAGTTGGAAAAACAAGATCTATTAACTCTGACTTTACACAATCCTATGACCCCTTATGAGTAGGATACCAAACTGAAGGGGTCACCATGACATTTAACTATTTCCAGAAGTTTCGAGGACTTCTTAAACTGAAGGCTGCCTTGGATCCCAGCACAGCCTTATAGAACTGAGACTTGAATCCATCAGAAGCCATCATCTCATGAAGATCTGTCTGCTGCCTCAAGCAAGGGGTCTTCTCCAGGACCTGAAGCCACCTCTCAAAAGCAGCACTGATATCATGATCAGCCAGACCCTGCTCCAGCTAGTAAAGCCACAAAACTGATGAGTTCTTTTGTGAATAGTGCTGGGTGCTCCCCCTTTTCAGGTCTGTGCCTCCTTCTGCTACTACTCCAGCTGGGGTCCTTTCCTTATTTGCTCTTATTTTCCTTGTTTGAGAACTGACTTGATCTTTGTGGAAGTTGTTCTCCCCTTCATTTTCTATTACTTTTTAAAAATTAATTTTATTGCTGCACTTTAGATGTATATATATACATATATATATATATATATATATATATATGTATAATGATCATATTCACCACAAGGAATTTGTTCCTCTAATAATACATCTTGATTCTTCTTATTGCTCTATTCCCCTCCTCTCCCTTTTAGCCTTCTGCTTCTTCTTATTTACAGAAGCTTTGCTTCTATTTTTTCTATTCTCATTTTTCTTCTTCCTTCGTTTTCTTTCCCCTCCACCATCCTTGCTCCCTTTTCCATATGAACAGTTTCCTCCTATTTTCCAATATCTGTTATATATTTTGGCCCTTATTTTGCCCTTTTGGTTTCTCATACAAGGGAAACAATGTGATATTTAAACATGTGTGCCTGACTTATTTCACTTAAGAGTATGGTCTCAATGTATATTCATTTACTATAAATGTCTCAAGTTTATTGTTTATGGCAGAGTAGTAGTTTGTTGAAAAAAAACCCCACATCTTCTTTATCCGTTCATCAGTTGATGGGAATTTGGGCTGTTTCTAAGAATTAGCTATTATAAATTGTGTTTCTGTAAGCACGAAAGTGAATATTTTGTTGTGGTATACTTTCAGTGGCTTTTGGAAGATATGAAGAAGGAGAATAGCTGGGTCAAATGAAACTTCAAGTTTTGTTTTTTGAGGAATCTTCACACAGATTTCCACAGTGCTTGTACCAGTCTACACTCCCACCAGCAGTGCAGAAGGGATCTTTCTCCCCATAGCCACACCATCATTTGTCATTGTTTGATTTCTTGATAATAGCCATTCTTTCTGGAGTGAGAAGGAATCTCAGTGTTATTTAATTTGCATCTCTTAAAGGACCAGGGACGTTGAACATTTTTCATACATTTATTTGCTGTTTATGCTTCTTCATCTGAGAAGGATATATTCGTTTCAGATTCCCATTTTGGATTAGTTCTATAAATTTTGGGAGTTAATTTTTTTTTTTAGTTCTTTATGTATTCTAGATGTTAGTCCTTTGTCTGAGGAGAAGCTGGCAAAATTTTATCCCACCCTGTGGGTTGTCCCTTTACTCTGTTGGTGGTTACTTTTACTACACAAAAGCTGTTTAGTATAATGAGATCTCAGTTGTTCCCTCATTGTCATGTTTTCCTGCTTGATCAGGATTTTCTTTATGCAGTCTTTGCCTACACAAATGCCTTCAAGAGTTGTACCTTTTTATCTTCAAGCAGATTTAGTGTTTCTCTTTTGATATTTAGATCTTTGATTCATTTTTATTTATTTTTTCCATTTTGATTTTAGTTTAGTGCATGGCAAAAATATGGTTGTAGGTTTAATCTCTGGAATAAAGAAACCTAGCTTTCCCAGCACTATCTATCAAACAGGTTATCTTTCTTCCAGTGAAGGTGTTTGGTTCCTTTGTCAAAGACAAGGTGCTTGAGTGTATTTGCAGTTGTTTCTGCATTTCTAATGAATTCTACTGATTCCCAGGTCTGTTTTTTTAGCTAGTACCACGCTGTTTTTATCATGGTATCTTTGTAGTATAATCACACATCAGGAATTGTGAGGCCTTGCCTCTATTGTCCAGAATTATTTTTGTTATTCTAGTTGTGTTCTGGTTCCAAATGAGTATTAGGATTGTCTTTTCTAATTCTGTGAGGTATGCTATTGGTATTTGGTTCAGGGTTGCATTAAAGTGCCTAAAAATTTTGGAAGTATGGCCATTTTCACTATATTGATTCTTTCAACCCAAGAACAAGGAATATCTTTCCATTTTCTGGTATTCTCTTTGATTTCCTTGGCTAAAGTGTTGTGGTTTTCAGTCTAGAGGATTTTTTACATTCTTTGTTAGCTTGATTCCTAAATATTTCATTTTGTGTTGCTATTGTGAAATGTGTGATTTTCCTAATTTCTCTCTCAGTGAATATGTTGTGTGTGTACAGGAATGTCATTAACTTCTGAGTTTTGACTTTGGATCAAGCTATGCTGCAGAATTTAGTTATTAAAATTAGAAATACTTTGGTGGAGTTTCTGGGATCTTTTGTGTAGATTACCACATCACCCACTAATAATGATAACATAACTTCTTTCTTTTGTATCCTTATTTCTTTTATTTCTTTCTATTGTCTAATTAATCTGGCTATCATTTCCAGAATTATATTGAGTATGAGAAGTGATAGTGAGCATGCTTGACTTGTTCATTATTTTACAGTGAAAGCTTTCAGTTTCTGTTCATTTAGTATGATGTTGGCTATTGGTTTGTCATAGATGGCTTTTATCACAGAGATAAAAACCAGTTATTCCAATTTTCTGTAGTTTTTTTTTAATATCAGACAGAGACAAAAGCCAGCTATTCCAATTTTCTGTAGTGTTTTTTTTTTTAATAATGAATTGGTGTTGGATTTTTGTCAAATGCTTTTTCCAGCATCTATTGAGATGATCATGTAGTTTTGTCCTTGGATCTATTAATCTGGTGTATTACATTTATTGATTTCCATAGGGTGAGCCATCTATCATCCCTGGAATGAATTCTACTTGGTGTATATGCATCTATCATGGTGCATAATATCCTTGATGATTTGCTGCACTGCATTTGCCAGTATCTTACTGAGGATTGTTGTATTTGTGTTCGTTAGGGAAATTGGCTGGTAGTTCTCTTTTATGGTTGAATTGTTCTCTGATTTGGTATACAGGTAATGCTTGTTTCCAGGATTGAGTTTGGGAGTAATGCTTCCCTTTCAGTTTCATTAAAGAGTTTGAAGAGTAGTGGCATTTGATCTTCACCTAATTTTTTGAAGAATTCATCAGTGAATTCATGAAGATCCGAGCTTTACTTTGCTGGTAGGTTTGTAATTACACCTTTAATTTTAATGGCTAATATTTGGTTATTTAGAATTTTTATATCACCTTGATTCAGTTTTGTTAATTCCTATGTATCTAGGAATTTTCCCACTTTTTTCTATGTTTTCCATCTTATAAGAGTAGAGGTTTTAGAGGTATACATTGATGATCTTCTGAATTTCTGCGGAATCACTTGTGATCTCACCCTTTTCATTCCTAATTGCATGAATTTGAGTCTTTTCTTTTTTATATATAAAGTTAGCTAAGGGTTTGTCAATTTTATTTATTGTGTCAAAGAATCGACTCGTTGATTCATTGTTTTTTTTTTCAGTCTTCTTAGTCTCAATTGTATTAATTTCTGCTATGATCTTTATAATTTTCTCCTTTATATGTGCTTTGGGTTTAAATTGCTCTTCTTTGCCTAATATTTTGAACTTCAACATTATGCTATTTATTTGAACTCTTTCCATTTTACTGATGTGAGAGTTTACTGGTATAAATTTCCCTCACAGGACTGCTTTCATTGTGTCCCATAAGTTCCCCTATATCATATTGGCATTATTGATTAACTGAAAGACCTCTCTAAATTTTTCTTTAATTTCATCTATGACACATTGGTTGTTCAGGAGGGTGTTATTCAATTTCCATGTGTTTATACAATTTTGTGATTTATTTATCCATTGATTTCCAATTTCATTGCAGAAGGATCTGATAATATGCACAGGATAATTTCAGTTCCTTTGCATTTATTCAAGTATGTTCTATGAGCTCATATAGGGTCTATTCTGGAAAACATCCTGTGTGGTGCTGAGAAGAATGTGTATTGTGATATTATGGGTGGAAAACTCTAAGTAACCAGAAAGTCCATTTGTTGAAATTGTAGCTCAGTTCTGATATGTCTTTGTTGTTTTTTTGTCTGGTTAATCTGTGTTTGACATGTGGTATTGGGGTTCCCTATTAAAACTGTATTAGTGTTTACTTGGTTTTTCATGTCCATTGATATTTGGTTTATATGGTTGGGTGTGCTAGTATTTGGTACATATGTATTTATGATTATTGCCTCTTCCTTTTGGATCATTCCCTAACAAGTATGTAGTGACCTTCTTTGTCTCTCTTGATCAGTGTTGGCTTGAAATTCACTTTGTTTGCAAATAGAATAGTTACCCCTGCTCTTTTCTTTGTTCTTTTTGCGTGGAGTATAGTTTTCTGTTCTTTTATTTTTAGTCTATGAACTTCTTTTTGAGTTAAATGTGTTTCATGTATGCAGCCTATTGTTGGATCTTGTTTCTTGATCCATTCTGCCGGTCTTTTTTTTATTGGTGAATTGAGATCACTTACTATGGTAGTTATAATTGACATGTATTGAGTTATCCTTATCATATTATTTTTCCTTTTGTTGGTTTCCTTTTTTCCCCTTTGTTTAGTTGTTTGCCTTGCCTGTGGATTAATTCTATTGAGTTTCATGGAACAATAGTTTTGCTGTCCCTTTCCAGAATATTCTTCAGAACATTTTGGAGGGCTGGATTGGTGATCATGAATTTCTTCATTTGTTCTTTATCATGGAAGACAGATATTTTTGAGAGATAATTGACAGATATTTTTGCAGGGTATGTCAATCTGGTTGGAGAATGTTTTCTTTTAGAGCTTGAAATACTTTACTTCAAGCTGTCCTGGACCTGAGGGTTTATGTTTGAAATCTGCTTTGATTCTGATGAGGTTTCTCTCATAGACAATATGTCCTTTTTCTGTAACAACATTTACTATTCTGTTCTTGTGTTGAATTTCTGGAATCTTGACTATTATATGCCTTGGTATAGATTTTTTCTGGTCATGGTTAATTGGAGTTCTGTATGTCTCACTTATCTCTATTTCAAATTATTTTTCCATGCTTAGGAAGTCTTCTGTTATGACTTCTGTGAACAATTTTTTGTATCCCGTGTGCTATCTCCTGATTTTTCATTGATTCTAGATAATTTTATGTTATTCTTCTTTCTATCATTCAGCTGCTATTGAATAGATTTTTCATGCTCTCTTGCTTTCTTTTTTTTTTTTTTTTTGCACCGGGATCGAACTCATAACATCGCGCCTGCCAGACAGGTGCTTAAGCCACTGAGCCAAACTCCTGGCCCTACCTTTGCTTTCTTAAGAAGTCTTTCTTTTGATGATCATTTACCACAAAGCTATCTTCTAAATCTGATATACTGCCCTCATATTGGTTTATTTTGCTGTGCATATTTTCAATAGAATTTTAAACTCCTAGATATTTGTTTGAATGTGGTTTATAAAGTTCATTTCCTTTCTATATGGGACATCCATAGTTTCCATCATTTTCCTAAAGTCATCTTTTGTTTATGTTTATCTACCCTAGATTCACTAACCATTATTTCATTATGGTCAGCATCTCTTTAGTTATCTGAGAAATTATTTCTGATTTGATTTTTTTCTAGAACCTCATTTATCTGTTTTGTTTTGTCTGCTTCTACTATTTCAGAATATTCAAGTGGGTGGCTTCCGATTTCCTCCACCTCATTGGCCTTTTTATTTGCCAAGCTGTAAGTCTGAGGTCGCCTTGCTTCTACTCATCTCATTTTCTATGTTTTTTAAACTTTCTTTCTGCATTGATGCTTATAAATAGCTTATGGTAGGTGTCTATTACTACTATTGAGACCTCTTTAGGAAATGACTACTTTTCTGAGATGTCTTCTACATGTAGCTAGCTTTTGACTTTTGAGTCTGTCTCAAGATCCTACCTCTTGACTTCCTCCAAGATGGCCGCCCAGATGACACCGTGACAGGGAGGCTCCCTGAATACACCATCAAAATGCTGGAATATAAACTAATATAATAACAGAGAGAAGGAAAAAAGAGGGAGATGGGTCCTCTGGACCCAAGAAGAATCTAAAACGAGAACTGTAGCCCATGGAAAGAGTAAAAGAATGAAATAAACAAAGGCGGAGACCAGAAGCACCTCTGTCCGGAGCGGAATCCAATCAGCGCTGCGACCCGAGCTGAGCCGAGAAGGTACGATCCAGGTGCTCTTGATACGCGTGGAGTTGCCGGGAGAATTGCGGCGGTGTGGCGCGACAATAGAGCCGACGGTCGACTGTGGAGCGAGGTGGTCACGAGCGGGCGAGTGAGTGAACCCGGCGACCCCCAGCCCCCCACCCCCGAGGGAGAGCGAGGGACAGCCATTTTGAGACCGGAACTGCACCTAATTAGGCACGGTTCCTGGAAGGCTGTGGCGGAAAGGTGTGGGTGCCCTGGGGGTGATAGAGGAGGGTTGGGCGGA
>RJWM01032589.1:0-21350 GCA_004363535.1 Dasyprocta punctata | reverse complement strand
GAAACACATCTAAGTACTCACATATCCTCCCAGATTAAAATCAAAAGAAGGAAACACTATTCCATGAAATGGGAAGCTAGAAGAGAGCAACAGCTGCTAATCTAATGTCAGACAAAAAGATTTCAACCTTAGAGTCATAAGCAAAGAAAAACTTCACTGCTTATCAGTAAGGAGAACAATACAATGAAAAAGTTTACAAGTATAAACATATAGGCACCAAACACCAGTGAACTCAATTCATAAAACTGACATTATTGATATGAAAAATCAGATAAATACCAATACAATACTAATGGAGACCTCAATACCCCACTGTCAAAAATGGACTGATCAACTAGAAAAAAATTTAATAAAAAAATCTTACAGTTGACACAAACCTTTGAAAATATAATATATTCTACAGAGTGTTGCATCCAATAACAAAAGAATATACTTTTCTTATCACCAGTACATGTGACTTTCTACAATGTAGTCCACACATTAGCCAATAAGGCATGCTTAATACATGTAGAATTCAACTATCCCATGCACATCATCAGATCATAGTGCAATACAAGTACAAATCAAAGGCAATATAAACTAAGTAATCTGTGCAGATGTATGAAGGCTAAATAATTCCCTCTTGAATAGTCAATAAATCACATATGAAATTAAAGTAGAAATTAGGCATTTGCTGCAACCAAATTATACTGGCAGTGTGATTTATAAGAACCTATGGAATACAATTAATGCAGACTTTAAAAGGAAGCTGATAGCACTGAATTCCTACATCATGAAAAAAAGAATAATCTGAAATGAATGATTGAATGATAGACCTCAATTTTCTGAAAAAAGAAAAAAAAAAGAAAACAAGAACAATCCAAATCCAAACCTCATATGATGAAGGAAATCATAATGATCATGGCAGGAATTAATGAAATTGAGACTAAAGACCAATACAAAAAAATCAATGAAATGGTGGACCTAGGGGCCACTGAGATCATCGGCCCTGCCCCCATTGTTGCTCCAGGACCTGGGGCCCTCATGATCGTTGTCCGTGCCCCATTCCACACTCCAGAACCTAAGGGCCAGCAGGTTCATCAGCCTCACTCCTCTTTTTGCTCCAGGTAGGGGCCACTGGGATCATTGGCTACCCCCCCGCTTACTTGCCCCACGAACCTAGGGGGCCAGCAGGATCGCTGGCCTATCCTTCTCCTTGCCCCACGACCTTGGAGACCAGTGGGATCATCGGTCACCCTCCTTCCCCCGCAACTCAAAAGACCATAACAGCCCACGGACAATTAGTACCACTTCCACTGCCTGCAGAACCTTCGTGGGATAGTCGGAGCCTCAGCAACCCCTCAACCTACACAAAGGACCTCAGCAGGCTTGCGACAGTGTGGCAAATTTCCCCCTTAATTAGAGGACCTCAGTGGGTAAGCGGAGCAGTAGTAAACCCCCCCCCCACAGTTGTGGATCCTTGGCAAGTCTGGCAAGAGAGTGGGTGAGTCCTTCTTCCATTCAGAGAACACCAGGTGGGTTGAGGAGAGTGCCAACAAGTCCCCCCCCAACACAGAGGAAATCCAAAGGGCCTACAAGACACCCAGTGACATAGTAGGATCCCAGCTGATGGGCACACTATAGCCAGGTAGATCTGGCAGCCTGGATCAGCCCAAAGCCATAGTAACAATAGGAACTAAGAGTTGACTTACATCAATACTCCTAGGCTAGTCAGCCTAGGAAGAATGTAGGACTCACCCAGCAGGCCCTGCAGGAGGAACTCAGGCAATGGCCACCCCTTCACTGTGAGACCCAGCAATTGAACAAACATCAAACACAGTAGGACCCTAAGATGCACACGATGGGCAGTTGAGACTAGTGGGATTGAAAAGACCAAAATATTAACCCAAGAGGTGAAAATGACAAAACAAAAAAGCAAAATGCAATCTCAGATGTTCAGCCCATCAGGAACAAGTACAGGAGACATCGAAATAGAGAACACTAGTCATACACCTGAAATTTCTGAAAAGATTGCAAATGAAATAAAGAAAAAAATTCATGAGGCTACACAGGAAATTAGATTAGAAGTAATCTCTCATGTAAAGAAAGAAATGACAACCTTAATAAAGGAGTTGTTCAGCATAGCCAGAGAAGACATAGATTTAAAAAAAGTACAGGAGCATGGGGAAATGATGGAAACATTGAACAAACAATATAGAAAAGAACTAGAATGCATGAAACAAATTTAAAGAGATACACAGGAAATAAAAAATTCTATTGAACATTGGCAAAACCATTTGAATGAAGCTGAGGATAGAATTTTGGACCTTGAGGACAAGATCAGAGCTAGTGATGATGAAAGGAAAGAACTTCTAAAAATAACAAGATGAGCTGGGCTTGGTGGTGCACACATTTAATCCTAGCACTTGGGAGGCTGAGGCAGGAGGATTGTTGTGAGTTTGAGACCAGCCTGGGATACAAAGTGAATTGAAGGCCAGCCTGAAATACATACCGAGACCTTATCTCAAAAAATAGGGCCAGGGATCTAGCTCAGTGGTGTGAGTGCTTGCCTGGCAGGCACAAGGTTGTGAGTTTGATCCCTGGTACCAAAAACAAAAAACAAAATAACAAGACCATATGAAATGACAATCCAATGTCTTCAAGATGATGCAAAGAGGAACAATATAAAATTATTAGGTGTCAATGAAGATTCAGGAGTCAATGCAAATGACATTAGTAAACTGTTCACAGAAGTAACAGCAGAAAATTTCCCAAACATGGGAAAAGAATCAGATATGCAGATAAGTGAGGCATATAGAATGCCAAACGATCATAACCAAACTAAATCTACACCCAGACATATAATAATTAAGAAATCCAGAAATCCCAGAAATGCAGCATAAAAACAGAATACGAAAAGCTGTTAGAGAAAAGACACAATTCACCTATCAAGGAAAGCTGTTTAGAATCAAGGCAAACTTCTCAGCACAAACCCTCAAGTCGAGACGAGCTTGGAGCAAAGTATTTCAAGCCCTGAAAGGAAACAACTTTCAACCCAGACTGATGTACCCTGCAAAACTTTCTTTGAAAATTAATGGAGAAATAAGATACTTCCATGACAAAGAACAACTGAAGAAATTCATGTCCAGCAAACCAACCCTAGAAACAGTACTGAAAGACATACTAGATAAAGATAAAAATGACTACAATTTCCAGAACAATAACAGAAAGAAACCACCAGACAGCAGTTAAACAAGGGGGAAAAGCAGGAAACCAACAACAGGAAAATAACATGATAAAGTTGAGCCACTACATATCAATTTTATCCATCAATATAAATGACCTCAATTCACCAATTAGAAGAAATAGGTTGACAGAATGGATCAAGAGACAGGATCCAACAATATGCTGTATACAGGAAACACATCTAACTCAAAGGGAAACTCATAGACTAAAAGTCAAAGGATGGAAAACAATATTCCATGCAACAGGAACCCAGAAAAAAGCAGGAGTAGATATTCTATTTGCAGAGAATGTGACCTTCAAACCAAAAATGATCAAAAGAGATAAAGAAGGTATTGTTAGTGGAAAAATTCAAGAGGAAGAGCTAACAATCACATATATATGCACCAAATATAGGAGCACCCAACTATATAAGGCAAATACTAATAGACATGGAAAACCAAATATACAATAACACAATTATAATAGAGGACCTTAATACTCCAATGTCACAAAGAGATAGATCAACTAGACAAAAAGTCAGCAAAAAAATAACAGAACTGAATCAAACCTGTGAACAAATAGACTTAGTGGATGTTTACAGTGTTTCACTAACCACATCAGAATACACATTCTTCTCAGCCGTGCATAGGACATTCTCTAAAATAAATCATATATTAGCCCATAGAACATCCTTAAGTAAATGCAAAGGGATTGAAATTATCCCATGCATATTATCTGACCATATTGCACTGAAATTAATGGTAAAAGAAACCGTAAAACCTATATAAACACATGGAAATTGAATGACAACATCTTGAATAACCAATCAGTTACAAGTGAAATTAAAGAAGAAATTAAACAATACCTACAATTCAGTGAAAATGCAGATACAACATACCAAAACCTGTGGGATGCAATGAAAGTGGTCCTGAGAGGGAAATATATGGCAATGAATTGTCACATCAGGAAAACAGAACAAGCACAATTAAACAACCTAATGCTACACCTCAAGAAAAAAAAAAAAAGAGCAAGTCAAGCCCAAAGTTCATAGAAGAGAGGAAATTATAAAGATCAGAGCAGAAATTAATGCAATTGAGACTAAGAAAACAATACAAAGAATTAATGAATCAAAGAGCTGGTTCTTTGAGAGAATAAACAAAATTGATAAACCTCTAGCCAGCCTTATCAAGAAAAAGAAAGAAAAAAAACTCAAATTCAGGCAACAAGTATTGAAAAGGGTGAAATTACTACATATCCCATGGAAATTCAGAAGATCATGAAAAACTACTTTGAAAACCTTTACTCACATAGGGTGGAAAACACAGAGGAAATGGACAGATTTTTAGAAACATGAATTACCAAAGCTGAATCAAGAATATATAAAAAAATTAATAACCCAATATCAGCTATTGAAATTGAAAATCTGATTAAAAACTTATCAATGAAGAAAATCCCAGATCCTGATGGATTCACTGCTGAATTCTATAAGAAATTTAGAGGAGATATGACACCAATATTGCTCCAACTTTTCAATGAAATCGAAAGGGAAGCAATTCCTCCTAACTCATTCCTGGAGACAAGTATTACTCTGATACCAAAACCAGAGAAAGACCCAACCAAAAAGAAGAACTGTAGGCCAATCTCCCTAATGAACATAGATACAAAGATTCTCAATAAAATACTGGCAAATAGCATGCAGCCAATCATCAAGAAGATTATACATCATGACCCAGTGGGATTTATCCCAGGAATGCAGGGGTGGTTTAGCACACACAAATCAATAAATGTAATACACCACATCAACACTGAGAGACAGAAGCTCAAAGATGGAGACCTGTGGTGGAGCGGTGAGTGCTCTGAGGGTGGGGTACAGAAGATCCAAGAGCACCTCCTTGGTGTGACAGCCATAGGGCTCTGTGATGGTGAAAATCCTCTTAGAGGATGCGGAGTGAATCGTGGTACAGCATTTGAATTTATTTCAATGGATCATTCAGTAGAAGTCTGGAGGTCAGAATTGTGGGAAAGAATATAGAGAGATCTGGGTGACCACATATCTGAGGGGTTAAGAGGTAGAAAGAAGAGAAGAGGAACAGAAACTCTTCCAACAGGAAAGGTCATAGAAAAGAGGAGGCAGAAGCCACAGAAACTGAGATGGGGTTTCAGTGGGAAAGACTGAGAATCAAGTGAGGGTGACACCCTGGGAACCAGGTGAAGACAGTGTATCAGGGTGACAGGAGTGGACAGCTGTGTGAAATTCCAGCAATAGGCCACCAAAGGATCAAAAGGGATACGGCAACTGGATCCTGCAGCGCGAAGATGATGCTGTTCCTTTTTGGAAGATGAGTCAAGATCTTTTCTCAGGAATGGAAAAAGAGAAAAGCAGTTTCAACAGTAGAAGGGGACAGATAGAGCTAACACTTAATGGGGATCTATTTAAGGGAAAATAAGGGGAGAAAATTTGGAAACTGAGAATAAAGGCTACTGTTTCAAAGTATTTTGCTGAAAAGGAAGCAAATAAATGAGGTGACAGCTACTACCATGCAAAAAGCAAAAACATGTTTTTCTAAAGTCAGAGAACAATAGCATATTTATGTGTTGATGGTGATAACCCAGTAGAACTGAAGGTGCTATAGTAATCATAATACAGTGACCCACAGGAGAGAAATTCCTGAGTCAACAAAATGGAAGAGAACCTCGTGCACTGTGCCATTTGTACCGTATTATGAAATCTTTTTCTGAATTCTTGGAACATCTGCTGTGATGTCAGCCTACTCATTCCTGAGGCAAACATTTTAAATAATTTCTCAATTTTTGGGATCAATACGACCAAGGTAATAGAAATCACATTAGTCTTTTGAAAAGAAATGTTTTATTGATTCTTTGTATTTTTATTGTATTTCTTTTTCTTCTATAATTTGTGCTTCTACATTATAATTTTCTTCATTCTTCCTTCTTCAGGTTTATTATACCATGTAGGCAATGTCCCCAACACACATGCTTGGCCTATTGCATTTTAGTCACCTTTTTCATGCCCATGTACATTGTCCATTATTGTGTGATGAACTTATAATACACCCTGATCATTGCTTCTTGATACCTTTACTGTTCTATGTGCCTTGAGTCCCTTTAGTTTTCTCTAGTTCTCAGGTTCACTTTGCACACAATTTGTCATTTATAACTACATACAATCTTCACAACTGCAATGTTTTTTGGTTGTTCACACTTTGTCCCACTTCACAAAAACCACAAGATCCCTCCCTCCCCAGCTCCATGTTGCCAAACAGATATTGTTTGACATGTCACTTACTTTTGAATAATCCTTTCATGTGTTTATCTTTACCCTAAAATGTTTAGAATCTTGTGATGCTCACTTATCATTAACTCCTTTGGATTAGATTCTGTCCCTCTCTTCTGACTTAGCTAGTATACATAATTATACACGGTTTTGCAATGCATCCTGTAAAATGAAGCCAATTGCAGGCAGTTTTTAAGGAGTCCCAAGATATAAAATAGCAGTAAAGCAGAAAGTGGCCTCACTTGGCAGTCTTACTAATGACAAGAGAATGTATTCTTTCTGTCTTATAATTCTACTTCAGTGCTGGGTATTAGATTTTCGAGCATGTACAACTATTACCTGAATCTTGTTGAAATGCCGAACTAAAGACTCTGGTCTTTGGCCCTGAACTTACCTGGGAGTAAGAACATCGAAGAGAAGAGGAGAGTATAAATAAACAAGTGGGGTCTCGAAGCCAAAGGGCCAGTGAGGAGAAGGGGTAGAGCATGGCTGCTGCCTGGAGTGTCTCATCACAGTGGGCTCGAGTCTTCTCATGATGCTTCTGAGCCTGTGTTATGTTCTTAGTTAGCAGAACCTAACAAAATAAACTAACTTAGACTCCCACTCGAATTTTCCAGAGACAGCAAAATATGTAAATGTGGCAATAACTCAATGCATAGAAAAGCAGAAGATGAAAAGTAGTCAATAAAACCTTTAATACCAAGAGAACAAAGCCAGAAGACAGACACTACCTAATTTTATGCTTCCTATGAATCCACAAAAATCAACACGCATGCATTGATAGAAGAAAAGACAAATGGATTCATAGAGGAGAACAGAAAGCCTAGAAACTCCAAAAGTAGACCTAGAAAAAAATTCAGTGAACTTGATCAAGGAACAAAGACAATTCTGTAGAGAAAAGATGATTCTCTTATAGAATGGTACTATTACAACTGTACATTTGTATACAGAAAAAAAAGAAACACCAACACACAGACTACAGGCTTGTACAAAATTTAAATCAAAATCAACTGTTCATCTAAATGAAAAACACAAAATTATGAAAATCATAATTAACAAAACATTGGAGAAAATATAAATGACCTTGGATTTGGCAGTGACATTTTATGTAAAATTCCAGATAGATGGTCCTGGAATGAAATAATTGATAATCCAGACTTCATTAAAACTAGCAACTTTGCCTATGTGAAGGACATTCTGAAGACTGTGGAAAGGGAAGTGACAGACCAGGAGAAAAATCACTATAAAATCTTTATCAATAGAAACTTGGTATCCAAATTATGCAAAGAATACTTAAAACACAATTTAAAATCAATGCATCCAGTTACAGTTGGGCCAAAACACTGAACGGATGTATCTTGACAAAAAGTTGAAAAAGAAACCTAGGAAGAAAACATACCTTTGGGAAATGCACATTGAAATAAAAATACCACCGCATGCTTAATAGAATGACTAAAGCTTGTACAACAACACGGAGTGGTGGAACAAATGCGGAGCAACAGGTACATTCATTCATCAATTGTGAAACACAAAATGTAAATTGGTCGGCCATGTGAGAATGTTTAGCAGGACATACCCTTACTACCCAAGTCAGTAATCATGATGCCTAACATTTGCCCAAATGAGCTGAAAATTTACATTCACACAGTTTTGCACATGAATGATACTTTAGAGTAGCTTTATTCATAATTGCTAAAACATGGGAGCAAACAAGATGGGCTACAATAGCTAAATTAATGAACAAATGGTTTTAAGTTTGTAGACTGGCATATTAGTCAGTGGTGAAAAGAAATGAACTGCCAAGTCAACAAAAGATAGTGAGGAAAACCATATTGTCTTAAAAGGTCATCTGTTATGATTTCAGCTATGTGATATTCCAAAACATTGGAAACAGTGGAAGAACAGTGGTTTCCAGAGTTTAGGGAAGAAAGAGGTAGAACACAGAAGATTTTTAGGGTGGTGAAACTGTCATCACTGGGGTCCATAGAACACACAATGGAAAGTGTGAGCCTCAGTGTAAGTCTTGAGTAAATAAACATGTTCCAGTAACACTGGAGAAGTGGTGTGAACTGAACCACGAGAATGCAAGTTGTTTGTCACTGCAGAAATTTGAAGGTGTCAGGGGGCAGAAAAGGACTCGGGCTTTCTGCTCGATATTGCTGTAAACATCAAACTGCTCCAAATAAGTGTATTAATTAAAACAATCAATTCACTTTAAAAATAAGGTATAGAAGACAAAATAGGTTTAGAAGACCTTAATTAAAGGTGACAAAAAGTCTTTCATAACAAACCCAGAAACAGCATCATAGTAAGCGAAAACTGAAAGTATTATCTATAAAAACAGGAACAAGTAAGAGTGTCAACTGTCACAGCTCCTGCTTAATATGGTAATGGAAACTTCAGCCAGAACAATCAGCTAACAGAAAGAGATGAAAGAGATTAGAATAGGAAGGGACGGACTCCAGATGTCTACATGTGCAGATTACATGATTCTTTACATATAAGTCTCTCCCCACCAAAACATTCTACCAGAAATCACTTAAAGATATTTAACAAATTTCACAAAGTCACTGGACACACAATCAACACACACAAAAAAACAGAATTCTTCTGCACTGATGATGATCATAACAGGAAAGAAAACAGGAAAATAATCTTATTTTCAGTACCTACAACAAAAATTAAATACCTAGGAATCAACCTGACAAAAAAAAGTGAAAGACTTCTGTGACCAAAATTATATAACTCTGAAGAAAAAATTGAAGAGATCATTAGACAAAGGAAAAATATACCCTGCTCCTGGATAGATGGAATAAATACTGTCAAAATGGCTAAGGATGATAAATAGATTAGTGAAAATCCAATCCAAACACCAATGGCATTATTCATAGAGCTAGAAGTGGCAATCCTAAAATTTATATAGAATGTGAAGAGAACCAGAATGGCCAAAACAATCCTAATCAAAAATACCAAAGAATGAGGCCAGTATAAGTAGATTTCAAAGTATACTTAAAAGCTACAGTAATAAAGATACCATGGAACTTGTACAAAAATGGACACTTATGTGGAAGAGAAGACACAGAAATAGGCTAATGAACCTTTAGACCTCTGATGTTTGACAAAGAAACTAAAAACAAATGCTGGAGAAAAGATACCCTCTTCAACAAATGCTGCTCATAAACTGTTTGTCTGCATAGAGAAGAATCTAGACTCACCTTTTACCCTGTACTAAAATTAAATCAAAGTGCATCAAAGACTTAAATATAAAAAGCAAAAGCACGGAATAGGTCAACAGAAAAAATAGGCAAAACACTCAAAGACTCAGGTATAGCAAGGACTTCCTGAAGAGAGACTCAATTGCAGAAGAAATACTCCTATGAACCAACAAATGAAATTATATCAAAATGAAAACTTCTGTCCAGCAAAGGAAACAATCAACAGACTGAAAATACAACCTACAGTTTTGACAGTTATTCATATGATAGAAGACTAACATGTAGACTAACATGTATTAAGAGCTCAAAAAACTGGAAGAGAAAATGGATCAAAATGGTCAACCGTTTCAGTCAATCTTGATAATAAAAATATATATATAATGAACTGAGGGAAGTGTCTACATTGTTAAGCAGCTCTCCAACTTTATTGCGTGGACAGTGAGATTGACAGTTCCCTGCTGCAGAACAAACAGATCTTCATGCATAGAGGTGCTGTTCTTATTTAAGGAGAACAGGTTTCCTGCTTATGTCTATGGCTCCAGCTACAAGCAGATGTAAGAATTTGTAGCTCAAATTCAGATTTCCTGTGTCCGTGTACAATGATATTTCATTGTGTAATTCAAAAGGATAATTTGAGAATAAAAGATTTTATCATGCAACTTCTCCTCAGCTCTCAAAAGCACCAACGGGTCTTAGAAAGCAAGAAGTTCACACGTAAGTAGTGGGAGCAAATATATGTTCAGAACACCAACATGAAAACCAATAGGCTCTCCATTACAGCAATGTGCTATGGCAGTTCAGACCAAGAGAGTATAGGTTCAAGGCTAATACAGCTGGAAATATCCACTAATCACTGTTTAGTCACTACTTAAACCAACTACTTCTACAACAGAGGCCATAGCACTGTACATTAATACAGCAGGGTTTTGTGCATAAACTTGAATTTGTTGCCAAATGTTTGTAGATTAAGTTCCTGTAGCTAGGCTTTGTGATCAAAACTGCACACCCACATTCTTCTAATGAACAGAGTGTCAAACCTAACAGGGACACTGATTCTTCCCATGAAGCCCATTTAGCATGCACAGAATGTTTGTGTCCACGACTGTCCATTACGAGGGTGCAGAAGGGTAGTTAGTGTCCAGCCACATTTCAATAGCCACCGATGAAAGTGTTTTGTTCCACCTGGAAATAAAGCCAAGTTTTGTCCTTTGTTCAGGTTTGAAAATTTCTGTCCTCTTTTAGCATTCTTCTAGGTGACAAAATAAACTTTGCAGAAACTTACATAGGGTGCCTAAGATTTTATTGGGATCAAACGCTCAAAGAAAAATCATAATTTGTTATGCCTGAAAAGTGGGTCTTAGAAGAAATCTGGGGGGCAAAAAAAAAAAAAAAGCAAAGTCAAAACCTTGTCTGAGTCCAGCAGCCAACTGATGCATGAGTTCACCATAGCAGTTCTTGTCAGGTGAAGCCAAGGTTGCTTCAAGTGCTTGAATTCTTCTTTATAACTTAATGTGAATATACCTAGGCAGGTTTACTAATGGTGTGGGCTCTTCATTTCCCAGTAAGGAAATATTCCTGATCTAATGCCCATTTGAATATGGTCAAGCAGTGTTGGATACTTGTGCACATGAGATTACCTTTCCCAGTGATATATTCTCCAGGAACAATGGAAACCAACTGGACAGCAGAAATGGTAGATTCAAATATAGAAATTATTTAACTAAATTGTTGTTTATAAAATTTCTTTGCTTTCTTTATGCAAAAAGTAGTCATCCTAAGACATTTCTTTGTTACTAAGCGGTATGGCAAAGCAGCAGTGCTTCTAGGTAAAAAGAATTGTTTGAGGAAGTCTCCTTGCAAGGATTACTATAGCCTAAGAAATCTCTAAAATCATCACCTTTAATGACTTGGTCCCTTGGATTTGACTACGATCCTAAAGGTCCCATCCCACCTCTTACCTTCCCTCTCCCTTTACACTACCCAGTCTGCTGGAGTGGAATTTAGGCATCAGCCGTGAGCAGGCGGCACGCGGTCTCTTCCCGTCTTCACCACGCAAGCATGCGTTACAGTGCAGCCACTTAGTAATAGGTGTAGGTCTCCTTGAGGAACTGATCGGATGATAAAAAGTAGATCAAAACATCTCCTATAACTTCTGAATATGTAGATGCAAGGAAGAATAAGCAACTTACTGCTTTACATCAGGAGGATTATCATACACTTTTTCAGAGAATGTAGGACCTCAAGGATTGGAAAGGAGCGGGAAAGTTCTCACAGGCATATGAGGATGTTGAGAAGCCTTTTACATTTTTATCAAGAATACTTGATTATTTTGCTTTGTGTTTGCATAAAGACACTTCTTAAAATTTACGGCAAAGACATAATAGGAGGTATGTCTATTCTTGCTGAATAATAGTCAAGCATTAGATGAAACTGCATTTTTTATGTAAAACTGAAGAGACAGAGCAAGATGACTTTCAGGAGGGTTTATAAGACCCTTCTGTCCAGCAGCTCCCCACCCCCTCAGAAGTCCCTGGAAAGCAACTTGCCTGTGCACACCGCACCTCACTTGCCACATCAGAAAGACCCCTGTCCCTGCTTCATGGAGTCAGAAATAATGAAAGCCAGGGTGCATGCCTAAGGCTCCTTGAGAAGCATGACTGGGCAGAACAAGAGTAGGCAGTGTGTATGAAACAAGGAAAGGTACCCCACGCAAAGCGATCAGCCCTGCAAGACTGTGTGGGCGCTTCTCCTCCTGGTAAGGAAGTATTCCTAGTCTAATGCCCATGTAAATATGGTCAAGCAGTGTTGGACACTTGTGCACACGAGATTCCCTTCCCCAGTGGTGTATCCTCTCGGGGCAATGGAATCCAGCTGGAAAGCAGCAATGGGAGCAAATGTAGGAATTCCCAAACATTTGGTAATTAAACAGCCCATGTATAAATAACCTACTAATCAAAGAAGAAATTACCATGGGAATTATTAAAGTGTTTTAAATTCACTGGAAATGAAAGCAAAGTATATCAAATTTACAGAAAGTATCTAAAGCAGTGCCTAGAAGTGTACTAATGGTTTTGAATGCCTGTATTAGAAAAAAATTCAGCCAATAATCTAATAAGCACTCTTCTTGAGAATATGGAAGAAATGGCAAATTAAACCCAAAACAGGGGAAGAAAGAAGGAATTTATAAACACTGGAGTGGACATCAATAGAATAGGTAGCAGAAAAAACAATGAAGACAATGAAATAAAGGAGAATAAAGCTCCTAAAATCTGGAACAAAATAGTGAAGAATACTACAATCTTCAAGAAATAAAAAGAATTGTAAAGGAATACTAAGAACAATTGTGGGCCAACAAATGATATAAATTACAAAGAATGGACAAGTTCTCATAAAAATACAAATTAACAAAATTGACTTAAAAATAAATAGAAAGCCTTGGTAGACCTACAAAGAGAAAGAGATTAAATTACAAATTTTGGAACTACTCAGGAAAAAAATGCCCTTCCCGAACATCACTCGACTGGTGACTTCATACTAAGCCTTCAAAAATTCTTCCAAAAACTCTGAGAGAAAGGGAAAGCTGTGATTTCATTCTTTGAATTCAGTGGTAGCTGAATGTGAAATATGCCTAAACAAAAACAAACAAACAAACAAACAAAAAATCGGCAGACCCAATATTCTTTGTAACTACCTATAGAAATGTTCCTTAAAGAAATACTGACCTAAAAATTTAGGCAAAATGCAGATAAAAGGCATAGTTCTCCAAAATGCCAAGCAGGCCCGGGTCTTCAGCCACTAACTTCAAAGGAGTGAAGTCAAACTGCAAAGTCTGGAGACTCAGTCCCACAACACTACCCTCGCTTTAGACACTGGCTGGACATTGATGGTTCCTCAGGACCTCATGTTTCACAGCACCCAGTTGCAAATAAAGGCTTTTCCTTGGCCACTGTCTGATTTGACAGTTCACTCAAATGACTCACATGCTGTAAGCGGGATTACAGTTTTAATATTGCAGAAAGACACAAATGAGACCCGCAGGACTGAAAGGACGCCACTGCACCTTTGACCAGCAGGAAGCCCAGGCATCTGTGATGTTCAGAGCTTGTATTGGGGCTAAACCACACACTGTCTAGATCTGTAGCCTCCATCACCTTATAGCCAATTGGACATTTGTCCAAACTTACAGACTACAGTTCTTCCAGATGTGGGAACTTAACATCATGGTCCAAAGTCCTCATCATAAGTCACAAAAATCAATTTCTGTATCAAAATCCCCAGCTAAAGAAAGGCACTCTTTTTAGGCAGGTCACGCCAAGATCACAGAGAGCATTCCTTAAAACAGAGCACACATTCTAGAATCAAATTGTCTAGTATAGAACTGAAAAATACCTACGATAGCCAAATTAATTCTTTATGGTACTCCCCATTCAATATCAAGTTTGTCCTTGGACTGCAGTTTTTCTCTTCAATATGTTTTGGTTATTTTTGGTCTGCTTTTTCATCCATTGAGTTATTGGAACATTTATGTACTTTGGTGTCTCTGGAGACTTCATGTGGGAGACAACCTTATTCTCTTTTTTGTTAGGCTCTACTAACCAAGAACAAACCACAAAAGCATTATAAAAAGGCACAGACCTGCCATGCTCACCATCTCCAGGTCCGGCCGAATCCTCAGCCTCCTCTCTCTGGCCCTTCAGCTATGCGACTGCATTGGTTGCTGTACACTCTCCTCTTCTTTTTGACTCTCTCACCTGCAGGTAAGTTGGTGTATGACAAAAGTCTGTAGTTCGGCAAGTCGGACAAAATCTTGTAATTAATTTTACATGTTTAGCAAGCTAATAGCTGCTTATCTAGGATTATGACAGACTTCTAATGAATGATCCATTGAAATACTTGATTTGCATACTTAAATTCAAAATTAATGTATCCAAGAGCAAACCAGGATTCCCTCCAAATCCCCATGGCTGTCACACCAAGGAGACACGCTTGGTTCTCCTGTACCCTGCCCTCAGAGCACGCAACACTCCACCACAGGGCTCTGTCTTTGGGCTTCTGTCTCTCACTTGCCTCAGGTAGAAGCTGCTCTTCAGTCAGTAGGGGCCGGAGTGTGAGCAGGACTCGTCTCAGCTGTACTTCCCTGCCCTATGTGGCCCTGCCCTGCCAGCAGACCCCGTTATGCTCTCCCCGTGCCCTGTTACTGAAGTCAGTGGGGTTTTCTCAGCTCCCTGCATCTCCCTGCTGATACTCAGAGGAAGACTTGTTCTCCTGCTCCAATGTCAAACTGCAGCGGCCTCTATGTGCCTGTCCCGTGGGGGCTCACATATAGCTTTCTTGCTCTCTACCCTATCTTCCCATGGGTGCTCACTGTAAAGGCATGCAGAAAAGCCAGTGAGTCTGAGCCCTTGATGATCCCAAGTTGCCAGAAAAGCACACACTCATCCCCCAAGTACTTGTTTGAAGTTCAGGGTGTTCCTTATGACTCTCAGGGGCAGCTGGCTCTCTCTCCTGTAGCTAGTCTACACACGAAGGCATGGTGAGTCGCTTCCCTTTCAGCAGGACCCCACCACCCAGGACTTTAGATAATTAGGCTTCCCTGAGAGGTCAGCTCTGCATGGGCTTTGCAAGCCTATGATCTAAAACTCAACTTTTTCTTTTTCTAAAGGCAAGAACAATTTCTTTTTAACTTTCTATATCCTTAACAGACATGGGAAATGTGATCAGAATATACAATGTGTGTTCAAATTTTAAGACTTATTATAGTAAAAGACACATTGCCATTAATGTTCCTCAAATTCAGATTGCCCTTAACCCTCCTGGCTTCAGATATGCATATCCCACCTTCTTGCCACTCTCTGAAGCAGTTCTGGAAGTCTTTTTATGTGTGTTTAGTGGCAGTAACATGGCATCCTGGATCAATTCAAAATATTTATATTTAACTTCAAAATATTTACCTTTAATTGCCATTCCGACTTTGGGGAAGAGGTGAAATCACATGATGCCAGATCTAGTGAATAAGGCAGACGAAAACTCACTGTAATGTTTTAATTATCTTGTCTCTGTCAGGAGTTATTTGCAGTAAAATTTGTACCACTTGTTTAATTGTATTTCATAAATATACTCAGAAGTCCTGAAGAACTGCTTCAGAAATTGACAAGAACAACTGGATAAGTGTGCTTGAAATGAGAATTACTTCAAGAGGGTTAATGATGCTGTGTTTTCCATTCTGATAAAATGTGTTAAACACTCACTATGATTTTTGGCCACCCCTTAGAGGGGCTCCTTTTGCTTCTTTTCACACCCTCGCATTAGAGGGTAATTATTTTTACTATCAGGTTAGCATTTTTCACTCAGAGTTCCAACTAGATCCTGAGGTGACTTTTGTAAATTCTTTCTTCCTGATCTATCTTGTGTAGGATTATCTTTTCAGCACATCTCTTGGTGGCAAAATTTTTCAGTCTTTATGGTCAGTTTACTAAGTTTATACTTGTTCTTGAAAGGCAAAATTGTGAAGCATTCAGTTACAAATTAAATTGTGCTTGTAATACTCAGCCTAATTGTTGCTATCATGCTCAGCTTAATTACTATTCCATTATAAGTGATCTGCCATTCTCAGTGTTTTTATGATCTGGTGTTTGCCTTTAAAGTCTACAATTGAACTATTGCTTTTTTATACTAACTGCTAAAATTACCTATTTCTTAATTTCATTATGTCACAGTTTTCCATGGTTTACTTTTAAGAATCTTTTAAAATATTGGTATTCTTGTTCTTCTTTTTTCCTATGATCTGCATTAGAGAAATGTTAGTTCTCATGTCCTAATGCTACCTTCGATTAAAGTAATTTGAATATGTTATTTCATTCACTGATTCTCCTGTCATCTACAACACTTTGTCATTTCAATGTTTCACTTTTTCTTTGAAAACATTTTCATTTCTAAAAGTCTACATTCTTAAGGTTGCTAACTGAGTTTTTCATATGTATTGTTTTTTCTTCTTTTTAATGTTTGTAGTAACAGATTTTATTGCATTAAACAACTGTTGCATCACTACTTAATTATCACTCCACTTCAACAGTCAGTCCCCTTTGTCCTTGAGGACACAAGCATGATGTTTACTTCACTAGCTTTTCCCCACACTCCTCACTTACTGGAGCACCTTAGGTGGGGAACTCTTAGCTTATCCATAATCCACCACTGTCGAATGGTCTGAAATGAGCATGTGTGGCAATCAGGCCCAGAAACCTCTGTGAAATCATCATCACGACTCATGTCAGGCTTCACAAACTGGCCTTGATTCAGGCTTACGGTCAGCATTCCCATTAGCTCCGCTGCTGGTAGAATTGATCCAGATGATCCTAGGTAATGCAGCCCCCCCAACTCATCAATGCAGTGTCTCACTGCTCCACTTTCAGATCATAGACTATTTTTGTGCCTAGAGGACAGATTTTTTTTTTGTTATTGTTATTGTTGTTTTGTTTTGTTTTGTTTTAAAGAGGAAAAAGATAAAAATAACAATGAAATGGAGTTTTAAAACAGGTTAGTAAGATAGTTACAATAATTAATACAATGTCTACTGTTGTCTTCTTAGTTGTTCAGGAAGTTATCTTCTCATTTTCAAGAATAGCGATATTTCTAAGATGTTCACTAAGATCTATTGTTCTATAGCAGGAATCCTTTGAGGCTATCTAGCATGCAATTAGTGCCACAAGTTTAAGTCTTTACTTCAATCTAATTGACCTGTTTTCTGTCTCTCAGTTATATGTCAGCCTCTTCCTCCTCCTCCTCTTCTTCTTTTTCTCCTTCCTCCTCCTCTTCCTTCTCCTCCTTTCTTCCTATTCCTCTTCTTCTTCTCCAACTAACTGCCAAGACCTAGAATACAATTCCATTCTCATAATTATCAACTTCTTGTAGACCAAGACAAAGTGGTATCTTGAGTATGCAGATTACAAATGTCACAGGATCAGATGCTGAAGGCAGGCTTGCCTTTAGAGTTGAATTTAACTCACCTCGACCAAAGGTTACTCCAACCTTAGACACTAACTCAGAGAAAAATGATCCTAAAAAGATAAAAATAGTTAAAATAAAGAACTCAAGATAGATTTTAAACATTGAGACAGGATTTAAGGCAATGGAAGCCTGGGTTGAATGGATAAAATTTCACTGCAAATCCTTTAACAAAAGTGATTGCTACATCCTAGACACAGGAGGCTCTTTTCCTTCTAGAGTGGGACACTGGTCCTGCTGGAATATATTGCAAGTTATCCTTATATTAGGAAAAGAATGCTTGAGGAAATGAGATTTGTAAGAATCTGTTGCTGCTATTCCTTCTGCCACTGGAAATGGATCCAAAGGAGGTCGTTTCCTTCTCCATTGGAAATATGAATTATTCTTCTTACCTTACTAAACCTATAGAAGGCTGGACTGCCTGCACCCACATCCCAAATGTCACTGGTGGGCCAAGCAACTATGCATCTCTTATAAATCCCCATTTTGATGTCTGGTGATATTGTACAAAAAGGAATGTCTGGAGTTCGCTTCCACCAAATTTGACCGGGGTGTGTGCCTTAGTCCAGCTGGCCATTGCCTTAACACTGGGCTTCTGTCAGCTCTCAAAACAAGAGACTCCTCAAACTCCAAGATCCTTACTAGGATGCTCCAACCCTCATGCATATGTTGATTTAATCTGGGTGCTCAGAGGCATGCTCAATAAATTTAAGACATGGAATCAGATAGCTGCTAGATTTGCATTAGTATATTTCTGGAGGTCCATTACTAAGAAAAACATAAATTTTATATATATATATATATATATATATATATATATATATAATTGACAGAGATTCATGAACTATATGAGAGATGTCCTACAAGGAACACCCAACCAGTCAAATGCCCTGGAAAAATGAAATTATGCTAGATATGATACCAAAAAAAGGTGTTGATGTAATGTTAGGTACAAAATATGTCATTCCCAATACAGCTCCAGTTGGAAATGTTACAAAGATATTACAGGGATTTACAATATTGGCCAATAAACTGTCAAAAATGCTAAAATTGTTGATCCATTCATCAGGTAGTTCAAAGAGTTGGTTCAAAATTTTATATCACTATAATATATTGCATACTGTTATCTTCAAAGGAGTTGTTCAGATTTCAAGATCTAGACTTTAAAAAAAAGAGCAAACAATCAATGAAATCACAAACTGTTCTTTTGAGTAATATATAATTCCTCAGAAAAAGGGGAAAATCTCCATAACATTGGCCTGCATGATGTCTTGGGATATGACTCCCAAATCACAGACATCAAAAACAAAAAGAGGTTAATGGGATCACAGCATACTAAAGGCTCCTACCCAACAAATGAAGTGGTGAGTGGTGTGAGAAAAAAACCTATGGATGGGAAAATATTTGATCCTATATCAGCAAAATAGTGAGAAACTCACAAAAGTCATTAGTAATAAAACTAGCATGCCAGTTGAAATGGGTGAAGAATCGAAGGCAGGAGGATCATAATTTTGATTCTTGCCGCGACAATACGGCAAGATTAAAATAGGAGGAAATTGGATTTTTTATTGCTAATACAGAGAGAAGTCAGTATGCTCTTAAAGTCTACCTACTGTATGTGGGTAAAAACCTCTGTACAAATAAAGGTTAATAAAAATATGAAAGACTTATGCCAACTGCTGCCTAATTTTGTCTGACTTATATTATTCTTTGAATCCACTATGCAACATGATTCTACTTTTAATTTTTGGCCCCCTTGTTATCTAACCCAATTATTAGATGAAGCTAAAGGACTAACGATTCAAGAATGTTGTCCTCTTTCCTAGATTATTGAAATTGATGGTTCTTTGAAAAACAGAACCTGATATTCTTATGTTGTTTTTAGGTCAGTCAGGATGAGATTTTTTCAATCCCCACCAAGTTAAATCAGTGCCCCTCCTCAGCCTAAAGCAGCTATAAGAAGATGAACTTTTTGGCTACACTGTGTCCATTAAAAACAAGAGATGACAATCTCAAGGGATAAAGGAGACAGGATGGAATAAATAAAGATAGGAAGAAGGCAACTAAGAAAATGACAAATTAAAAACTGAACCTTTAAGGAGACTGCAACTTCAATACATACCCAAAGTTTCCCAATGTCATCCACATATGTACACCATAGGTTTATCCATGCTTCTTTTCTTCTAGGCCCATCACACCCAAAATCCATTAAAAATATTATAAATCTATAAATCAGCTTAGTTGAAAAGGTAAAATAGAGAAACTTGACTGTAAGAGAAACATGTTCAGAGGTTTCAAAGAATTCCCCCATCCTGCCAGGAGGAGAGCAGGACACATGCCTTTCTTCTGCAAAATAGGTTATCTTTCACTTGTAAAATGAGCCATTATCAGTGTACCCATCAATGGGTGATCAATTTTCCTTCTCCAGACTATAATATGGCTCTTTTGAAGACCTGCACTGAATTATCTTTGGGTATATGCTTTATTGTGCTTAAGAAATCTCCTTTTACCTCCCTAATGAAAGAAAAAGATCAGAATTTACCTAAATAGATATTGTTTTAGTTACCTCTCTCATTGCTGAGACAAAACATCTGACTCCCAAAGTCAAAGGGAAAAAGGTTTATTTTAGCTCACAGATTAGGGGGGTTTTAGCCCACAGTAAGCAGGCCCCAAGGCAGAGTGGAATGGCAGGGGAGCATAGCAGAGGAGAAACATAGAATAACATAGAAGAACAGGCAGAAGGCAAAAAAGCAGCATAGCAAGCAGCATCAAGAAGCAAACGTATCTCTTTTCCCATTGAGGATACAAGCTGTTTGGGTGGTGCCACCCATACTCAGGTGGCATTATCCAAACACAGAACTATGTTAAACCAATCAGTGGGCTAATTTATTACCACACATCCTTAATCCCAGTATCACACAACATAGTTCCAGCCAGTTCCCAAAAGCTCTGCCTATGAGCACATGAAGATTTGGGGGACATCCAGGTCCAAACACTCTGCACCTGGCCACCAAAGGACACTTGTGCATCATTTTATACAAAACACATTTAGTTCCTCTCTAAGAGTCCTAACAGTTTCAGTCTTGCTCCAAGGTGCAAGTCCAAACTCTGCTCTGAGATTTAAGGCAAATTTAGCTGTGAGCTGCTGTACAAATGAATGAAAAGTTAAAAACTTCCAACATAAATGGCACAACATAAACATTCCCATTTCAGTGAGGGAGTTAGGAAGAAATGGGACCAAAGCAAGTCCAAAATCTAGCAGGGCAAACATTTAGTTCTTTAGTTCCATGTCAAGCATCCAGATCAATCTGTGGCAGGATGTGAACTCCAAAGTGCCTCCTCCACTACAGCACACCAGATGGTAGTACCTCCTATAGCTTTTCTCTTTGGCTGGGTTTGCTCACTCACTGGAGATCTGGTCAGATGATTCACATTCCTGGCTTCTCCAACCTGCTGGGCTTTCCACAAAACCTTCAGCTTCACATTCACAGCTTCACATACTGCCTTCTCAGGAGCACACTGCCTGACCTCCCAGGGCTTCTTTTGAAATCTGGGTGGAAGCCTTCCTGATCTCATAATTCTTTCTTCCTGTATGCATCTAAAACCAACACCACGTGGATATCCAAAAGTCTGCT
>RJWM01032588.1:0-21296 GCA_004363535.1 Dasyprocta punctata | reverse complement strand
TATCCGTGCTCACCACACCCCTGTGCGATGACAGCTTCCATTCCTGCTTCTATATAAGCTGTAAACACTTCCGCAATAAACGATACTTGATCGGAACTGCTCGACTTGTATCCATTTCTCTCTCCTCTTGCCCTGCCCCCATCCCCCATCCCGTCTCTCCTCCAGGCGAGACCCATGAGTTGATCCGCGGGCCGGATCAAGATTACTGAAAAATGAACGTTGTAGGAAAGAAATGCCTAGTCCCTAATCTAAGTAGGAAAGTAGAACGCAAACTTCAATGGATGCTTACTAGTTAACACAGAGTGATCTCAATGTTGAAAATTGCAAATTAAGAAATGGCCAAGCTCATTGTCCTGCACACATCCTGTATTAACTTTCCCATTGCTTGGACACAGTACTGACACCTACAACTAAAAGGAGATGATTACTTTGGATCATGGATTCAGTCCATGGACAGCTGATTCCAAGGCAAAAATATTATGGTACAAAAACAGGGAGGAATATAGCTGCTCGGTTCTTGGCAGCACGGAAGCAGAGTAGGGGAGCAGCAACAGAGGGGAAGGGGCAAGGGATCACATATAGGGCCACAGTCACACCTCTGTGACTCACTCAGACATCCAGAATTGTGCACTACTAATTCTCTGAATGAATTCCAACTCAACCAGTTTGACACAATCAAACATAACCACCACAACTCCCTTAATCAACTTATTCCTTAAAGTTCTCTAGTACAATTCTACCAGCTCACCTTGATTCTTAAAACTGTTTCCATCTTTTCTTTCACTGAAGTTCATTTAGCCTTTTTCCCTCTTTTTTTTTCAATAGTCTTGAGTAAAGTCTTCCTTACCTGCTTAAACATTGCAATTTTATTTTTACAAGTCTAAGTTGACTACATTCTAAATTGTGGAACATATTTACTCACTTGAATATAGCTTTAACAATAGTGTAGTTAAAAAAAAGAATAGTGTAGTTTTGTAAAATATTAATTAGTTATTGGCTGTTTTATTTTGAATATCCAAAAATAAATATTCCTAAGCCATTCATTTATATGAAGTCTATAGTAAATGAAAAAAAAAAACAAATTGTATGACTCTAAAATAGCAAAATATTTCTTAAAAAGTGTTATCAAAAAAAGAAATGTAGACTAATATTCCAGAAATATGGTCACTGATAGTTTTATAGATTCATGATAACTAGGAACGAAAATATCAGTGAATACCTGAAATATTCTTTAGCTTTTTTTAAGTGAAAAAAGAATAAAAACAGTGACCCAGAATTTCAATACAAAATAATAAATTAACTATGATGAATGGATTGCATATTGTTATCTTCAAATTAGTTGCTCAGATTGCAAGCTATAAGCATGAAAAAATGATCATACAGTGAAAGCACAAACTGTTCTTTTGAATGACCTAATAGAGATTAGTAGTATAATTATCTATCATATATATATATATATATATATATATATGTATATGTATATAGTATTTTCTTTTCTTTTTTTCTTCTTTCCCCATCTCAGTTTTGACTTGTAAAAATGTACCACTACATTTAGGATCAGAATTTTGACTGTTTTGCATAAATTAAAAACTAATATACCACTTCTTCTAAGAGCAGAAATGCTCTTAACTATGAAAACATGTAGCATTAGTCAAAATAAAAATATTTTAATGATTTTATCATTTTTACTTTTAAATTAATTTAAACAATCTTGATATTTAGAAATGAGTTGTTGCTATCATATTTGCTTTAAAACTATTTAATGTGAGTTTTAACATTTACTGCAATTCATTTTAAGATAAAAATGAATGTCACATTCTTATATTTATTAGGATTTCTATGGCATCAATGAAAAAAATAAAAGTATTAAACAATCACTCAATATGTATCCTAAATCTTAGCTACTTTAACAAAAATGGAAATAGAGTAACAGGTTGTTTTTCATGAGCAGAAATGTTGACTCTGTTTTTGTTTTTTGTTTTTTGTTTTTTTGGTACCAACAATGGAACTCACAACCTCTTGCTTGCCAGGAAGGTGCTGTGCCACTGAGCTATAGTCTTGGCCCAACTCTGTGCTTCATAGAATCAGATAACAACATTTTCCCAAGCCAAATACAAAATAAAACCATGAAGTATGGAAAAGCTATCGACATACATAGAAAAAAATTATGTACACATCAATAAAACTAATACATTAATAAATCAATAAATTAATGATTAATAGATAAACAAATTACTTTTCTTAGCACTTCCCTTCACAAAGAGTGGTTTACTTTGTGTTTCACGTTTTTTCATAATAAATTTTGAGAAAAATCATTAAATAAAACTGTATTTCCATAACGTGATATTCAAGACATGAAACTTGAAATGTAAAATCTTTCAAAGGCTTCATATCTCATTGACTTTTGGATTTGTTGTTTCAGGATCACTTTAATATAATGCAAGCTCTAGTGAGGATACAGCAGAAACTATTTTGAAATAAGAGCACTTCTTTTAAAAAAGAATTTTCTCCATGTTCAGGCAAGGTCAATCTGGCCATTTGAAGATAAATACATATACAGGTGAGTGGGTATATCTCTCCAAAAAGCTGTGACATCTGTTCAAATAACATATTTTCCATTTTCATTCCTCAAGTCACACTCTCTAATTATGTGTTACAGATGCTGCAAGATTTTTAGTAACACTCTTTTGCTAACTTCTTTTGAAATTAACACTGTATAATGCATTGCTACTCTGAATACTTAAAGTTTAGTTGGGTATTAAAAGATAGAGATGCAGACAGGTCTCTTGCTTACTCTTATTTTGATGAAGAAAAACTTTAATATAACTGGATAAGACTTTACAATATATTGCATAATCTTGAAAAAACATATTCATATTGCTTTTCCCAAGTAATTTTGTCAAGGTTATGTGTACAAGCTAAGTACACCTATATTGTGTGTACCATGGTTCTTTTTAATCATTATTTACTAAAATAAGAATTTATCCAAAATATTCTGTAAATCACCTATTCTTTACATTTGATAATACTTTATCTCAGAAATTCATCGCTATACATACTTTAAAAATGTGAAATTTTAATTGCCTGTAGTATTTTCAGTTAAAAAATAAAACTACCCAAAGCATTTGTGCTATATTTGCTAACAGTTGTTATAACTTAGATGTTTGGAGTTGGACACACTCTGATCTCAATCTCTAAAGATAATTAAATGTCACAATGTTATTACTATATGTAGTGTAATTAAAACATGTGGTGAATGTTAAAAAGTTGCTATTGTTAAAGAGACATTGCATTAATCCTCCCTCAAAATACTCTCATTCACTTTGGACACACTTCTATCATTCTTGAAGCAATTATGGAAATTCTCTTTCATGGCTGCCTTGATATGCTGAATCAATTCAAAATATTTACAAAAATTTCTATCAAATAAAAACATTGTGTTATGTCCTCAGTCACCTTATTCACTGGATTTGACACTATGTAGCTTCTGGCTCTTATGCAATGTCAAAATGACCATGTAAGGCAAACATTTTGAATTGTTCAGGTCATCAAGTCCAGCATGAAAGCATAACTAAAAACACTCAAAGAGAACTTCCAGAACTGCTTCAGAAATGGCAAACATGTTCAACACAAGAGAATTATTTTGAGAGGGATCAATGGCAATGTGTCTTTTACTGTAACTTTTTATTTAAACATTCACCGTATGTTTTGATCACAACTTGTAAGTAATTGGACAAGTTGATGAAATGTCTAAATGGGCAAAAGCAAGATGACTTGAATCAGTACCAATGACTGAGAAAGCAAAACTCTGAAATGAGTGAATGCCAACATAGAATAAGGATTGGTGAGAACTAGTCCTTAAAGACAGAGTGCAGATAAGAGTAAGTAAGTATTTTGAGCAGATGCACTTTTTATAGAAGTGCAGACAAAATGTGAAAGAAAATATAAAGAATTTAACTCCAAAGAAGAGAGTGCTGTCGAACACAAGCATTGCCAGTATTCCACAAAACTGAGTTATGATCCACCATAGAATGCCAAGTCAAATGCGTAGAAGAGGAAAAGTGCAATAGAAGATTTCTTATTTTGTTTGGCAAATGTATCACTAAAATTGATAAGATGTTGCAACATTTTTTAACTTAAGATTGCTCAGGGTGTATTCTATAAATATGACCTCAATAACTAAACAATGAAATCCAGACCTAATTCAAAATGGCTCAGGCTTTTGAACGGGAATACCAATGCTGACTTGATACTTAGGAAAGCCAATAATTATTCACAATGCTGCTAAATTCTATGTTCAATGACTTTATGACAGCAACTCAAATTTGGCCATGTTGGTAGTATTTATGAGATGAAAATGGGCAAATATGAAAATTCAGGCTTTTAAAAGTTTCTTTTTAAACTTTTTTAAAAGGGACTTTTTTCTAAAGAATTTCTTTAAAAAACATTGCATTCAATTTATGTTTATCACCCCTAGAATTAGCTCAAGACCAGAATGCGATAATGAAAACCTTCACGTAAGATGAATTGTGGAAGAAATGAGAGATGCGATTTTTCTATTGTCCCAAACTACTGTTTTGACACACCAAAGTCAGGGTGGAGATCCAAACAAGAACCACATGAGTGTCACATGTGTGACAAGACTTTCAATGGGCATCAAACTACCTACTCCTAGCGAACTCTGCAACTTGGTTTCCCTCAGCACAAAGCAGCAGAGATGACTAGCATGTGATCAACCTCTTTGATGAAGCAAACATTATGGAGGAAATTTTCACTCCAAGACTAAATTGTTAACCTATCACAGTGACCAAATGAGAGTCAGCCTTGGGAGACAGACGCAGATTGAGAACTACACTGAGATCCCCTGAGATCCCTGGAAAAGCTCCACCTCAGGCCAGGAAGGACACAAGACCTGCACTTGGTGGGAGAAGGCTAGATTCCGTGGATGTGGATTTCAGAGGGTGCTGAATCTGACGGTGAGGACAGTGAGTTAAATGGTCTGCTTGAGCCTTTGTCCCACTGCCTATGTCCAGCAGTGAAAATAGTCTGCTTTACTGTAGGTTGGTATTTGGTTTGCCTTAGTATTAATACTATAATCATAGATTTCTGCTATGGTTAAGGGTGGTACATGACTGGTTCTTAGGGTTATCGATGTGTAGTTTATATTTGATACTACTATTGTTGCTAACTTTACTACTATAGCCAGGGAGACACAGTTGTGGCTTTCAATTGCTTTTGTCTGTAGGCTAATATCTGGATGGTCCTGGGGTCACAAACACTATGGAGGTCCATTCCCAAAGAACCAACTACTGGGCCAAACAAACTTCTACCTCGTCTCTCTAATAAACAGAGGTAACTGCACCCTAAAACAGAAACAAAGCCAATAATTAGCCATGCCCAGAAGATATCTCTGATAATTAGACATTAACTAAAGAGGTATCCATACCAGCAACAAAGCTGCCAACTAAAATCAACCGTCAAACTTAGCACAAAAAGAAAAACAAAAAAACAGAAACATGAGAAGACAGTGCAACAAAATGCCTCCAAAAAACTCCAACTCCACCAGAGCTAATCCAGACAGAAGAAATCAAAACCCACACAACAAAAATAGCCTAAAAGGTTAACAACATAGGTAACAAAACAGATCAATAAGGTGCTTAGGAAATTCAATGAACAGATACCTAAACAGATAATGATTCTAATGATCACTGAGCCTAGGGAAGACACTAAGGTAACTCTAGTGGCTCTAAACAAAGAGATGCAAAGCATGAATGCCCAGCATAGAAAACAATAAGAGTCCAGAAAAGAGTTCCAAACAGAAATCCAGGAGATTAAAAATACTATTGAAAATAACAGTAGCAGAAGCGGCTAATGTGAGGACAGAATGTGATACCTACAAAATAGAGCTCTTCTTGGTGATTAAACAATGAGATATACCTTACAAAAAGAAAGAACATGAACATGGAATCCAGTGGCTTCTAGATGACACAGAGACATCTTATCTAGGATTAACTGGAATTAGTGAACAATCAGAAGACAGTGCAAAGGGCATAAATACTCTGTTTACAGAAGTAATAGTAAAAACTTTCCAAACATGGAAAAAGACTTTAACATACAGATAAGTGATCCACACCAAATCCCACATAACCATGATTGGAAAAAAATTTAAAAAAGAGCACTCCACAACACACTGAGTTAAAATATCAGAATTTCAAACCAAGAACAAAATCATAAAAACTGCTTGGAAAAAAAGAAATAAATTATAAGGAAAACCCATCATAATTGCAATGGAATTCTCAACACAAGCTTAAAAGCAAGTAGAGCTTGGAGTGAAGTGTTTTAGGACCTAAAAGAAAACAACTTCCAACACAAACTGATACATCTTGCAAAACTATCATATAAAATTGAGGAAGAAATCAGGTATTTCTGTGATTAAAAGCACATAAATAAATTCATGACCACCAAACCAACTCTAAAAAATTCTCAAGGATGTCCTGAAAAACAGCACCGTATCTAGCATCTTTGTCCCAGAAAGAATGACAATCATTAAGAAACCAAATAATATCAAACACTGCAGAGGCTTCAGGAAAAACACCTGCTACATTTTTAGTGGAAATATAAACTCCCTATGGAATTAAGTGTGGAGATTCTTCAAAAAACTAAAACTAGAAATTCCGTTTCACCCAACTATTTTCCTTCTAGGTATCTTCGCAAAAGAATTAAAATTATCATATTATGGGTATATATGCATACCCATATTCACAGCAGCACAATTTCTAAATCCTTGTAATGGTCTATGTAACCATCTACGGATGAATGGATAAAGAAAATGTAGTATTTATACACAATGGAGTACTACTCTGCCATAAAGATTTCTTTAAACTTGAGACATTCATAGGTAAGCGGATGTACCTTGAGATCATAATATTAAATTTAATAAGTCAGACATACAAGCTTAAATATAGAATGGTTTGTCTTACGTGATAGACTCAAAAGAATATATAAACATATATATTATGTTATAAACATATATATAAAGAGAGAAAGAGCAAAATAAAATATAAATGAAATAGGGAGACCATTTTCAAATGGATGAGGAAATAAGAGATGGAGGGAAGGGGAGAGAAGGGAGAGAGAAGAGAAAAAGAGACGGAAAAAAAGAACTGAAGAAAAAAAAGAATGCAGAGCTCTTTGCAAACAGGAAGGAGACCAAGAGTTGAAAAGAGCAGGGAGGGAAGGGAGATATAGAGGATGAAAATAGAAACATATATTACGTACATGTACCAACAAATGTAATCACTAGGTACTGCAAATATGTACTAAAAAACAATAAATAACAAAAAGCAATATTACAAAAGAATAAAAAAACATGACAAATCCTATAACCCTGTGGTAACTGTATCATATGCTTCATTAAGCAACTAAAGAGTTTATTTAGACAGGTGATGAAGATAACTACAGCCTTGAGAGAAAAGCATCATCCTTCAAATCAAGAAAACTACCTCCAGAGCTACCCTTTCCACTTCCCCACATTGCCCAATGGGAATCACATTTCCATTTGATTTCAGAGGGGACAAACCACTTTTGCACCATAGCAACACATAAAATAGGATCTTTTCCAGACTTTTCCTGGTCTCATACAAGTTTTAGAGTCACACAACTCTAGGCATCCTGGGTTCTAATGCAATTCCCCACTCCTTTTTTTCAAAACTTCTTTTGATCTTTTTCATCATTGTCTCACAATAACAAATCTTGTCTAATCCATCTTACTTGAAAATAGTCTTTCATATTAATATTATCTGTTCACACTCAGCAATATTTCTACCTAATTAATAACCTGCTACCATATTCATAAGGAATAGAAGTTGGGAAAAGTGCTTTCTAAACTTGTTTGCAAGCAGACTTCTAGTTGAGAGACGAATGAAACATATTCAGTAGAATTGGTGCCATCTCATTTGTTACTACATTCAGGTCTGCTGACAGTGAATGTTACTACCAATAGTACGTTCCTCACTTTTTTCTATCATAATTTCCTGAATGAACAGAGCACCTCCTTTGTTTTTATGTCTTTAATTATCTGTTTTAAAATCCTTCCTTGAAATGTCTTCTGAAACTTTCATTGTTCCAATGGATGAACGATAGACAAAATTTATCACAGTAAAATCTCATTAAAGTACTCTTATCACTCATATGCTAGTCTCCCTTAAAGTCCAGAATCAAAGAAAGTTCAAGATAATCATTTACTTTATGGTGCTGAGTTTAGACCATCACTGTTGCATCCTCTACTATTCTCCTATGTAGCACTCCATCACTCTAATTTATATATCATAGACCTTGGCTCCTGGCTTTCTGCCTTCCTTCCTATATCCACATCTACCATGCTGCTCAGTAAATTCATTGACCAGATCACAAAATTCTCTAGTTTTTGAATTTTCATTTTCTAGTCTTACAGAGTCCCAAATATTTCATGCATAATTCATCTCTATTTTCCTCTGATGCCTGCACTTTAGAAGTGTTACCACCCAAAACCTCCTTTGATTATAAAAATCCCAATTAAAATATCTCATTCTGATCAAAACAGCCTATAGTTTGATCTTTGCTTTTAGCACTAACTTATTCTCATTAAAATTTGTCTAGAAATTGATCTAAGAAGTATCATTTCTATGAGTCTTTCCCAAGTTATGAAACAGTCTAATCATCTTGACCAATAGTATTAAAATAACAGTCTTAATACATAAAGAATTAACAGTAACATTCAATCTTAATAATTCTATGGGGCAGCACTTTTTCCTTATCTTAATCATCTTTTCTTCATATTATCCTATCTCCAGTCATTACTGACTGTCTGAATAATGAAAAGTTCTTGGTACATTCTCTCAACTGACTTCTAATGATGCTCTAACCTCTGCTCCAGAACCACATGTAGACACATTCTAAGAAATAGTTGCATTTTAATTACATAGAAATACGATGATTCCTAAGTCTATATTCAATTCTCAACATAGCATCTGACTATTTTAGCCAATTTTTCCATATGAGTAGCTATAGAACTATTGTAAATAATATCTTTCAACATTAATTTCCTCTTCTATAAACTGTATCTGAGGTACTTTTACATTTTCATTTACCCTGGATTTATTATAATCTGTTATTTACTATATACAAAGATTATGATTATGACCAGACATAATTTATAGTAATTATACTAAATTAGTGTTAATGCCCTACTGCATATCCAACAGCAGAAAAATGTAAATCCATAAAATATGCTACAATTGTTTTGCATTAAAAAAAAACTATTCTACTGTACACTAGATCAAAGGAGTATGTCTCTTTTATTGCATGGGTTTTTCTCCTGTCAAATGAAAAATATGACAAATATCTCCAAACTGTCTTCTTCAAAGAACCTATCACTTATCCAAATTCATTTAATATAAAATAACAAAGTATTTCTTCCTGCTCATGGTATTATCTTTTCTAAATTGCTCTGAGTTCCTTCCAATATAACACGGACCCCAGTCTTGTCATCTATTTATGTTTTTCTCTGCCTAATAATCTGCTTCAATGTTATTTTGTAACTTTCATCATAGAAAAATGTAAATTCTTAAATATCCCATTCTATAGTATTCTATTTTGTATAACAGTCAATTTTGTTTTTAGTGTGCCAACTATTTTTACCTTAGTTTTTTTTATTCCTTTCATGACATTCTTGTAGTTTTCTGGACAGTTTGAAGCCACTGCTAGCACTCAGTCTTCTCTTATCATGAAATTCACATCTGATACATTTAAATATAACAACGTAAGAATGATGAGCTAAGAAAGCGACAGCACATTTGCAAAGACCTTTGTGGTGACTTCCAAATCAGAAAAATATTACCTTTCTCTTACGATTTCAATAGGTGTCCCTCGATTGACCCATCTATAAAGTCTTGATCCCCAGAATGCAGATACTGGTGAAAACTCTGAAGTGAGGCCTAATGGAGGTGCTTAGGTCACTGAGGCTCTATCCCTGAACAGAACTGTGGGCCCTACGATGTGTGCTCTCTTTCCTTGCTCCCTGGCTTGGGAAGGGAGCACTTGCTCTAATACACTTTCCTATCATAAACTCCAACTAGTGGAGTTGTGTGTTCTTGGAATTGAAAGTCCACTAGAGTGAAATAAAGCTAATACATTTTCCATTCTAATACTTACTTTCCACAGAGGACATTTTGAAAAGTATGAATTCATATTTAGTTATCACCACGATTAGAATGGAGAGTTAATACTACTGAGCTACCTAAAATGCTAAATATACTGAGTGCATTTAGAATTAACAAAAATAAAGATTTCCTTTGCTTGATGCAAAAAATAATGCCGTTTATTACCAATGGCTAAAGCAGTTAGGAAATTTAAGCAGAAATATAATGGGAAGTTGATTGTCTTTTCTAGTTCTTAGTAGCTGTATTTCAGTAATTTTATTAAGTGTTTGAAATGTAGCTATTTTTTCCAACATCAAATGTCTGTGGGCTATATTCAAACATGTCTATAAAAATGCACTTAGAATTTTAAGAATTCATCTACCTGGGGAAAACAAACTACTAATATTTCTTGAATCCCAGGGCTTTAAACCATTACTGCAAGTAATTTATAGTTGACTACAAAATCTATACAATCTAACCACAGTTGTGTCTCAGTGGTGCTATGAGCAGCTGTCAACTCAAGTCTAAATACTGACAGACCCGTGGTTAGTCATTTTTAATTTTGTGTTTCACTATTTAAACAGACTCAGGATACTCATGGATGCCAGAGATAAAATATCTCATCTGACCAAATGCATGCACATGTCAATGAGTGTTTGAAACTTAAATAGATGTCTAGAGACTGTGGTAATGACAATAAAGTCAGTTTCTATGGCAACCGTGTCAATGATCTGTGCAGAAGGTTTCGCATTTTAAAGAATGTTAATTCTGCTTAGGACCTGTACAGCAATGATATTAACTGCTTGGAACCTGTACAGCAATAATATTAACCATTTTTTGGTCTTTCTTCAGTTAATTGCTTTGTATCTTGCATTAATCATAGAGCTGTGCATTAAGACTGTAACTTAATCAGAATTTTAGAAGAATGATAAAAGCAATAATTGTTTCTCCAACCTCTTAATAAGGCCTCCCAATTGGGGAGAATAGGACCAATCCTGTAGATAAGCACAGAGAAAGTTAAGTTTTTATGTCTTGCCTCTGAAACCTGGTCAACCAAAAGAGAATTATTTGTGAAAATATTTCACATTTTTCTCCAGTCTGGATGCTATTAACATTAATAACATGATATCTTTGTTAACAGTCAGGGCTGTAATTTGCATTTAATGAAAAGGATGAATCTACATGAAGGTGTTCTCTCTTCAGTTTGGGTGCAGAGTGTTACAAGTGTCACTCATTCAGACTGATATTTGGTGTGTTTTTCCTCTACCAGTGTTATGGATTAAAAACTGGTGGTCAACTTAGCACCAGCTAAATTAATTCAGCTGGTGTTGAGTAAAAATGGCCCATCTGAGGAAGGTTGCCAGCATAAATAGAGATGTGGAGAAGAAGAGCAAGGCGTTGTGGGTTCTTTCGAGAGTTGCTGTTTCAAGTCACTAGTTCTCCCGGAGATGTGTGTCATGCTGGCTTCCTCAATATGGATTCGGCCATTTTCATCAGAGGAGCTCGGGACCTCGTCGGTGAGAGTGGCTGTGGTTCACATTGCGGGAGCTCTGCTCCCCACATTGTGCATCGCTTCCTGGTTCCGGATGGGAGGCTGTGTGCTGGAGAAGCTTGTCATGCTGGGCTTCCTGACCCGTGCTCAACTGTTCTCATCGTCAGAGGAGCACAGGACCTCACTGCCACTGAGGATGGCTGTGGTGCTCTTCAGGGCAGCCCTGCTTCTTCTTTTGAGCTTGACTTCTCGGCTCCCGTGTAGAATCCTCAACCCACTGCACAGCTCCTTCACCTCGCTGGCATAGACTTTCTAGTTCCACTGCTGACCTTTGACCTTCCCAGCACAGAACCCTAAAATACACTGGCGTGAGTCTTCATTGTGGGCTCTTAGATTTCCAGGTGGATTTGGGGGAGGTATTGTCATGCATTTTGGGTCTCTACCTGGACTCTCGCAAGACATCGCTGTGGGATCCAGGACCTCGGCTAAATATCCTGGGTCTTAGTGTTGTGGACAGATTTTCCTGCACTTTCTTGTGTTTAACTCTAGATGATTATTATAAAACAGTACAAATCCTGTGTCCTTTATGCAGTTGTTCTCCATGTAACCCCTGACTACAACAACCAGCGTGGAAAGAGTGCATTGGGATGAGCCTCCAAGCTCTACCAATGTGTAGCTCACTTTGATATGATCCAGATACCCTGATTATTTCTCCAATGAGTAGTTGAATTTCAGTTAGAATAAACAGACCTGGCACTTGACTTGGTTCAATAACCTGTCTAAATTAGTTCTTTCAGCAACATGTAAAGATTAAAATGTCAGGCTTCCCTAAGCTTTTGTGTATCTTTTCACAAAATTAAAGATGATTCATTGAGCTCTTGAATAAGAGTTCAAAGAACAAAACAAAGTAACATGTTATAATGTGCAGCCAGCAAGCTGTGTATTTAAGTTTACCGTTTATAAATGTATTGGTTACCTATGATGCAAATCTGGCTGCACAAGTACTTGTCATTACAGAACTTGCAGACCTTAAAAAAGTATTGTTCAGAACTCTTCACTTTTGTAACAGCAACCCTATAAAAATAAAAACACATCATTTATCTTTCTCACTGGTGTTTACCGAACTAGTATGACAAGTGCCTATAAAACTTCCTAAAAGGTAAGTACACAGGATCTATAGTCCACAATAGTATGAGGGTAAACAGACATGAATAAAGACGCCAGAATACATTGGGCTTGAAAGAATCTTAGAGGTCAATATCAGAAAGCTCTCCTGAGTGCTTTATGGATAAACTCAAGCTTGCTTCTGAGACCAGAACATCTTTCTGCAAGGTTTTTTTCTGACTTATCTCAGACACTAGGAACGTAAAGTGTTGCTTCCTCCTAACAACATTATTAGTCTTTACAATAGGATCTCTTTTCTTTAGCTTTCCCTTTGCTATTCCTTCTACAGAGAGTCATAGTTATTTCTAAGACTTTTGTTGCTCCTTGTTACTAGGAAATAAAAGAAGATAATAAAAGTCGCAAACATCAAAGAAGTCACAAAGCATAAAAAATTGTTACTCAGATCTGACAGAAATCATCCCAAATGAACTGTTTCTGATTGCCTTGCTATGATGGTGACAGACACCACTTACTCTACCTTTCTTTTTGGGTAGGAGGAAGAGGCATTTCCTGTTCCCTATCCAACAACCCAGTATCTGATCTTGTCCTGAATTTAGCACAAAAAATGAAAATACAATCAAAAGAAACGTTGATACCTCCCATTGCTTTAGTTAATCCAATTTACTTTATGAAGGTTTTATGATTGAAAGCCTTTCATTCTTCTGTTCCTGTACCTTATATAACCATGGAGATTAAATTTCACAGCTTTAAAGTACAATTTAAATCACTTCAAATTTCTACAATAGAAAGATTGCCTATTGAAAAGACTATCATCTTTAATATCGTATAATATCATTTATAATATTTTGAATGCTTATTGATTAAAAAAACTACAAAACTAGCAAGGAATTGAGATTTATTTGTCTACTATCAGAAAAGGACATTGAGGATGAGTGAAGATAGGACAGCCAGGAAACCTAAGTTATATAAAAGGAAATGTAAAACAAATCTACAATAAAAATTCCAGGTGCATTCAGCTACGAGGTGCATTCAGATAATCATTGAGTCAACATGGCATACTTAGTTATTGAGAAGATAAAGCAATAGATAAGAGCAGACAATATTATAGGTTAGTGGCAATAAAATACTAATGAGTAAATCTAGCATGTGTTTGTAACACGGTGATGAGAACCATTAGAAAGTTCTAGTTGTACATAATGAAACTATTGTCAAAGAAACAAAAATTTGTGATGTGTATGGGTGGGTGGAGGAGAAATCTTCAAAGTGAAAATAGAGGGTCACTCAGTGAGGAAATTAGAGCAAAGAAGGGACAAAGTTTCAAAAGACTTAAGGATTCAATGAGTGAGTGAAATTATGAGGAGTAAATGGCATTTAGTTGAAGTGCCACAACATGCATATGAATTACAGGGAAAACACTGTCCTTCTTATTCACAAGAGCATTATTACATGGTGCAAAACCTTTGAAATATGTCTTCAAACATATGAATGTTAGAAAATAAAGGAAAAATCTAAAATTTTCACCGAAGTAAAGGAGTCTAAACAAATCTGACTAATGGAGGCAACATATGATCCAAGATTTTGTTTCATTATAAATATCAATATTTTATATAAAAATAGCCAATTACTTTATTTTTTATCATTTGAGTATTTGTTTTCTGTCACTTGTATGAAAAATATCCCAATATGATTACACTTATTTTGTTCTTCAGCAGATAGGACAAAATGTTTGATAAAAGTACACGCGCACATAAGCACACATACTGCAGTATGGGTTTCATCACTGTGAGTAGAAAACAAGATCAAATCAAACTGAATAATTTTATCTTCATAAAGCAATATAACTCCATTGTTCTTAATATATACTTAAATTATATCAAGATTGATCTTCATGTCTGAGATAGGAGTATTTTATAAGCGAATAGAAAAATCTTTTAAAGTAGGGAACTGAATTTGTACAAAAATTCAAATCAGTTCTTCAGGAGCACACTGATTGATACATTTAAAACATATCTTCCTTTCCCTCATTTCATTACCATCCCCAAAAGAAAAACAAATAACCTTAGGGTTTCATCATGATCATGGTAAATTTCAACTGTCAACTTCACTAGGTTAGAGGAGTCCCAGAAAGCTCATAAAACATTAAGTTTGAAAGAATGTGAAGGTGTTTCCAGGAAGTTAACTTTTGCATAAGCAGACAGAGTGAAAAAAGATCATGACCAATGCACAAGGGTGTTATCAAATCCTCTGCAGGACCAAATAAAACAAAAAGAGAGAAAGGTAAATTTACTGCTTCTCTAGCTCTCAGACACTACTACCATGATGCTTGGGACTGAGACAGATAGAATACCATCATCTCTCCTGGATCTCAGATTTCAGTTAGATGGAAATGCATCACGCCCCTCTAGGCCTCTGGTTTATAGATAGCAGAATGAGGGACTTAGCCTCCTTAATCATGCTAGTCAATCCCTCATAATACATTTATACAATGCATTTGCAAAACATTTATATATTAAACCCTGACTAATTTAAACAGTTATTAGGTATTGCTCATTCGTTTCTTTCAAGTAATTAGATTGAGGGTTGTCATTTTTAAAAAACATAAATGTCGGACATCTCTATGGATTTGTTGTTTAATATCTCCTGTTTTTCCATTTGTTCTATAAGTGATGTTAATCATACTTCCCTATCTCCCATAAGTGCTATGATAATTACTGATAAAGCATTTGGGTTTCCATGGATAAGAAAGATGGTGTTAGGGCAATGTATTAGCATCATAATTGTCAGTGCCCTGGACATCTGCTCATTAATGACTGCACTTGAGTAAAAACCCATGAAAGGTTTAATTGATATGAGACAGAAAATGGTCAACCTTAGTCATTTTCACTGCCAAGTTTTAATCCAGAGAGAAAACTTTTCTCTAATTAGATCATCTCAAATATCACCACAAAGAGCAACACAAAACTTTTGATTGTTTTAACAATTCAGTATTCATTCATTTAACAGGGACTTGTTAGACATCTGTTAAGTGATAGTCACTGTTTTGGGCCCTGAAAATACAGTGGGTAACAAAATATAATTGTGAAGTTTCCATTCTAGGGCTTGAAATATGCTCCTGGGCTATTGCTTTTCTTTTTATAATCTAAATCCTTTTATGTTTTGCAGCATCCTATCCTTAATGTCACTTTTTATAACATATCACAAGACACTTGTATTTTTCCCTCTCTGATAGATACATTCTAAATATTTATTTATCCAAACCATAAATTGCTGCGTATTGTGTAAAACTATTTCACATTTGCTTGCCATCTTTTTCCTAAGCCACTGGATCATTCCCACTGTTTGTGATAGCTATATAGCACTGTGCAGTACAGGGTGCTTAGAAATGATTCCTTTATCTGTCACTAATATTTTAAAAATAAGTGCAAGTTTAGAAATGATTTCCTGACACATGCAGCCCAGTTTTCATTTGACCAACCAAGACCAGAGTTTGAAAAAGGATCAAATTAAGAAATACATAATCTATTTGCTGACTCTGCCTCTCCACTCCCCCCCTGCTATAGTACAATTCCAGCTTCTATCAATACATTGACTGCCAAAACCACTCCAGGCATTATGTGGTGTTATTTCCTGGATACTCATGATCACAACAATTAGTAATCATGGGATATTCAAGAATTTTTTCTTTGGTTCTGGTCCTGCTCAATACTGTCCACTGCTGAGTCCCCAGTTACCTCCGAAGCTCTGGAATGGTGCTTCGTCTCTAGTTACGTTGAGCATTCTTCCTTCCAAGTCCTTTTGATGCTATTTCTGCTAGTCAGGATTGTAGTTACAATATCCTAGAGCAATGGTGATGACAAACAAATGTTAAACTTTATCAAATAGCAGAATTTCCCGGGTTGCACGTTCAATAGCAAAGCAGAAAATCTTTTGATTTCCCACCGGCCCTAGAACATCAAGAAAATAATATTTTATGTCCCTAAATCTTGAAGATTCTTTATTCAGTTTCTACATCTGTTGGCTGATTTCTTCTTATTCTCTCATACTGTTCCCACCTCTCTCCTGCTCCCCAGAGTGCAAAGATAAGACCCCAATGGCTCGGTAAGAAATAAATCTGATAATAAACCAAAATATAAACAGACTCAATTTTGACTGCCAAAAATTTGTTAATAAGACCAAGCACCTCCAATTCTTGTAAAATAACTTTGTCTTCTCAAGACATCATACATGCAAACAGTCTGCTGCTTGCATCTTTACTATTTTCCCAAACTCTTAGGTTCCTTGAGACAAAGTACTTAACACAGTAATTTTTTGTCTACTTTACATTTGAGAATACCATGAAAGTATAAATCAAATAGCACTCTACTTTGATAACTGTGCCACAGTGATTTTTTCCCCCAAATATCTGAAGGTTCAATAAAGCAAATTAAATTTTGCATTGCTTTCAATAGCTCAAAATTTTAAGAAGTCAATTTAAACTAGTTTAATGGTACAAAGTTTTAATTAGTGTTACATAAATTAGAAATAACAGTGGATTTGGAGGAAATTACTTGATAATAAAGGAGGAATGGTAAATTGTTGCTCCTTTCAATTAAATCATCACACCCCCAATTTTAATCATAAATTTTCTGAAAGTATTTTTCTCAAGGCACTGAAATGAGAATCAAATACTACCTAGCACATTAATTGTGGTTAAAAGTATTTATTATCTGTTAAAAGCTAAGTTTAAACACATACATTGGTCTTGGGCTCCCTCAATTATCACATTCCTCTTCAAATCTTGAGTTCTTGCCACATTCTTAATATATATTCTTAATATACATTATATGCATATATATGCTTAATATATAATATAATAACTTATTGCATAATGTAATATACATTATAATACATATTATAGAGTACTATATGTATACAATATTAATAATTTATTACATTATATATATACACTATAAATTAAGAAAACAAAGTAAGATGCTTGAGATCAGTTTAAGCAATACAACCTTTGGGACAAGTAATTTCACTTTTGTTTGTTTCATTTTCCTTACGTGTGAAATGCAAATAATAATCATGTCCATTCCATAGTCAAAACCTGAGTAATAAATATGGTAACTCATTTAAATGCTTCAAAAATTATTAATACCAAGCACCCAATCAATATTAAACATCACTCTGACAATAATTATAAAAATCATATTGTCTTCATCAGTATTCAACATGTCATGCTCCCACCTACTAGCTTATTTTGAAGAAAAAAAGAAAAAGAGAGAAGTCCATTGAGTTCCTGGACCCAATGAACCACATCAAATAAAGTGAGCAATCAGAAGATGGGTTTTCCCACTTCATCCAAGCATCCATACCAATGTGGCTTACTCAGTTGTTAAGAACTTGAACTAACCAACAAGCCATGCTCTCTTTCTTTCCAGAGGACAATACAGTGTGGTCAAATGGAGGAGTGCCTGAATGTAAAAAGAGATCTGGAGACAGTCCTCCTCTATGAATCAAAGGTATCAAATAATCATATGGGATGTCTCAAAAATACTGGAGCATAAATGAGAAGGCCATCTCAAGAAGACAAAAGGACAGCTGCCTCCAGCGATATAGAGCTCAACTTGATGTTCTCAAGGGGACAAGTGGGAAAGGCAGGGCCACAGATGATGGAGGCCTATGGCTACAGGAGTAAGGGGAGCAAAGTGGCAAGGGCATAGTCAGACACATTTGTTGAGCAAAATAAATCAGATTTGGAAATACAAATATAATGTATTCTCCCTGATATATGAAATCTAAAGGAAATGGCAAGGTAGTAGAAGGGAGACCATTTTTAGACAAGAGAAAGGAAATAAGAGGAGGTAGATGAGAAGATAATAGGGGGATGGAAATGGTCAAAATATAAGTATGAAATCTCCCAAAATAAGAACCTATGGGGAGGGAAGACCAGAAGATGAAGGGGGCGAGTGCTGAAAACCATGGCAGTAGGTTATGTGCATGCACAAATCCCCAAAATTAAACTCCTTAATCTGTATAATCAATTGAAAATGGATGAAAAATAATAAAAGTAAAGAAAATTTAAAACAGAAAAAGGAAATGAAAGATTCATTGTGTGAGATAAGTCTTTGTGGTTAAATACAGAATTTGGTTCGGGTCAGGAAACATCTGAGTGTTTCAATATTCATTTTGTGTGTGTGTGTTTGTTATAAGGAATAACAATAAAGAACAATGTAATATGTCTAGTAATCAATATTGAACACAAATAATTACCAAACATATGTTAATTGTAAATACACAATTTATGTAATTAATTTTTCATGCTTTCAAAGTGCTCCCAATATTTTATAATCATAATACCAAATTCCATTGCTAAACACACCACACTATTGAAAGGACTATGGTAATCATATCTACAATGCTAACGGCCACCCAGAAAAATTCACAGATATTCAAGAAGAAAATATTCAGATATCTGTCTCTTTTACAGAGATGCATCTCTATGACAGGTGTGTCTGTTCTGTAGACTCAGGACTATCCATATTGTCTCTGTATAATAACAGCGGCACTGAAAGTAAACCAGATGAGCAATGGCCCTACTGCTAATGAGTGTTCCCAGTGAAGCAAAATCAGATTAATCATCCCAACTCTCAGGGAAATTGCTCAAGAAAACAGGCCAGCAAAACCATATTTTGCATGCAAGAGAACCCAGCCTCCAAAGAAAAGATTGCACTAAAAAGTGGTGCAGATGAAAGAAAAGATGAGCTGTTTTATGTTTTGTTATACGAGTCTTATTTTATCATTTCAATTTGCTTTAGAAAAACTGATGCTTTAAAGGCTGAGTGTGTGTGTGTATCTGTTCCTATGGCAATTATGATCCATTCACTTAGGTGACTCATTCTTTGAAAGACGTCAATTTTCTTTTTCTCTTTAACAGAGGGGTGCCTCTTTTTTGGGTTTCTGACCTCTCCTTGTACCATATGAAATGGGATTTGAGGCCACACTGAGGTAGAGGTATTTGTTATTGTTGTATTGTTGCACAGTGTTGATACAGCAGGAGACTACCATTAGACTAAAACATTTTTCTTAACATCTCTATATCTTAAAAACATAGCTGTTTGGAAATAAGCCATAAGAAAAACATCTTCGGCATATTTACGCTAAGATATGAAATCTATTTTGCAAGCTAGTACAATATTATCAAGAATTGGTATCTAGTTGAGAAATAAACTCTATTCCTATCATAATGTAGGCTAAGATTATTTTCTCCTTGTATGCAATTTTGAAATCTTTGAGGAATAAATTGTTATGTGTTAGGACAAACTAACATTCTATATATGATTTGGTGAGGTCTCCTTCTCTTTCTCAAAGATGTCTGAGTCTTTGCTCTTTAATTAAAATTAAACCAATATAAACCACACTTTAAGAAATTTGAAGATACTATCAAGGAAAAAGATAATTTGGAAGACAAGATTGCCAGAGTTAAAAAAAAAAAGAAAAGAAAAGAAAAAAGTAAGCAAAGAGTATTTTTTCCTCTTTTAAAATTACTGCCAATTCCTCTTTCCATCTTCACACTCCTTCCTGAGACTTAAGGTACTTAGACCACCAACTTTCCCCTCTTGCATAAAAATATATGAATAATTGACTTAGTTACTTGAACTGTCATCACATGACATAAAGTGATATATATTTGCTCAGAATTTCTGGCCAAAAAGAAATATTTAGAAAATTATTTGCTGATCATTATTTCCTCTTAACTTTTAGACAATTTCAAAGCATACCTTCCATATGAATACTAAGGTCATATTCCTGGTGGTCCACAACTGGTTAAAGGGCAGTTAATTGTCACAGTTATTAGCATGAATTTTTGTTTGTTGGTGCTTTTAGTTTAGTTTTACTTTGCTTGTCATACCAGGGATGGAACCTAAAGTTTCACACATGATAGGCAAGTGTTCTGCCACTGAGCTATACCCAGAACCTGTTTGGCTGTCTCATAGATACATCTCAAACAACTCAAATAAGTTGTATGTGTGAATTTCTATATTTAAATGTAACCCAGGTATTGGTAACGTGTTTATCTATTTGTGCCATGGAGTAGTAGTTACCATGAAGGTAAACTGCAAGGTGAAATTAAGTCGAAGTACAACAAATTAAATGGAAAACTTAAGAGATATTGTCAATATGAATTGTTGAATGTTGCACAAAGTCACAAAAGGAGATCTCAAGGGTGTTTATACTGATGCATAAAGATTAATACACTACATTTTCCAACTTCAGGATGTTTTTCATATACAAGAAAATGTTAAATATGTTTTAGATCAAATGATAATTTTCAAAAATAAATTTACTTTTAAAAAGAATTATTACATTCATACATTAAATAGAAAATTAGTATCATTAACCATAGGTGAAAATTAATAAAAGTAAAGACTTCAAATGAAAATGATGTTATTCATGATTCCACTGTGCTCATTTAAGTCAAGGATTATCACTATTGTGTATGGGTTTTGCATTTCAAA
>RJWM01032587.1:0-21354 GCA_004363535.1 Dasyprocta punctata | reverse complement strand
TTCTGTAAAGGGAAGAATTAATTTGCTGTAACTATGAATACATTGTGCATATGGATTTCTAAATGCAATACAAATATGATTATATTAGAGATTAGCACAAAATCTGCTTAATATTGAAATCTTGTAAATTATATTCTTGCTTGTTTTCTATCTCTTCAAGAAATATGAAATTATTCTAATTTTGTCATTAAAGTAGTTGTGCATAATGTTGAATTTACTTACCCAGTTCACAGAGCTGCCATAAACAAAACTAGAATATAATCCCCATAAACAATACACTTTACAGGCTAGTATCAGTGAAATAGATAAACTTAAGAAGACATAGCCAGATCATTCATTTATACATGACTAAGGCGAAAAACATTTCAGTGCTCATATTAAAACTATTTTTGTGGGATGTGTTTATATACAAATTTATTCTAAAATATTAAGAATAAGGAAATGCTTGAAAGACTTACGAGAAAACTGAAAATCCTAAAATACTATGAACTCTTAATAGTATTTCCAAAGGAGTTTTTGGAAGAGTAAAGTTGTCTTTGACTGGCTTTTAATTCCACACAGGCCATTACTTTTACCTTGTAGTGACCCTCGCTAAAACAATCATTGAGATAGTTTCTCTTTAACTTTTACCCCCTCCTGACTTTAAATTTACTGCTGGCAAATTATGAAAGATTCAAAGTTTCATTGAATATTTCATTAAAAACAAACAAGAAACCTAATTTCCTGATGACACATGACACTTTCCATCTTAAAACTTATAAACTTTTGTTTTCAAGTGTCAAAAGAGTACTGTTTGGGGCAAAGAGGTATTAGACTACTAGTTCAGTTATATCACTTCACAGACATGAAAACTAACCACTTAGCTCTTTGTGCCACAGTGTCTTAAGTGGCAAAATGAATTTTTATGAGAATCAGATATTTCAAAATCCATTTACTAATCCCTAATAGGGTCCTTATTTTGTGTTTCACTCTGGAGAACTAAAGTGAACAATAAACCGTACTTTCCATGGAAGGACTTGCATTCTATTGTTAGAGGTACAAGTCAAATAAAATAATTTAAGAAAGATGCATAAGAGTAGAGATGACTATTGGGGGAGAAAAATGTGTTGAACAGGAAGAGAGAGGGAGAAAGCCAAAGAAAATAAGGGCAAGAAGTGAGTAAGACAACTTTTGCCTGATCCACAATGAGGTGATATTGCCTATGGTTTGACCCTGGGCAAAATCATTTATTAAGTAAGTACATAAACAAATACATAAGAACAACCCAGTTAAAAAATTCCTATTACCTTGATGAAATGACTATAAAAAGCTAAGATGTTTGAAATAAGATCAGTTCATCAAGACTTAAGGATAAGTTTCCGTCGTCATCCTTCTGTGAATCTGGGGACTACATTTCTCTGGCTTCTACCAGTCCTAATTTTCCCCAGTTTATCTTCCTGGTCTACAAATTCCTGTCTTATCCCTTTACTATAAATAATTTTCCCTAGGAACTTGCATTCTGAGGAGGACATCATTTATTGACTCACATAAATAAAATGATTAAATATTAAAGATACTCTGAAAGATTTATTTCCTCTGTGTAGAGATTCATTTTTCATTCAAAACATATTTATTTTTGAAACACTGTACAGGAACAGCACCAGAATTTGGGAGTTAAGAAAATCAATGATGTTTCCCTCGAGTGTCATATAATCACCGGAAATGTTTTCTTTTCCCCAGGAATTCATCAAGCCTCTCCTTCCCATCATATCATATAGGTAGTTACCCAAATATCAGTTGTTCAAGAAAATATAGTCTTGGTCCCCTCAAAAAATTTCAGTTATCCCCTACACACCTGACCTCACTTTAGCTTTTTATTTTCTCTCAGGAATGACTATCACCTACTTTACTTATTTAGTATACCTTGTGTTAGGATGTAAGATCCACAATATTTGCCCTTTTTAAAAAATCAGTTTCTAGACCAAGCACTTAGACTAATAACCAACTAATAATTGGTAATGACTATGTAGCTGTTAAAGATTGGTATAGCTATAGTTCAGTTTGAATGTGGGTACTAAATGATCATTTCATATCTGGATATGAAAACACAATACATTCTTTAGTTGCTCTTTTTAGAAGCATTTCAACATATATCAATATTCATTTGGAATTCTAGGAAAGATATTCTTCACAGTTTAATACTGAAGTTTAATTCCACAGTCAGGATGATGAGAGAAAATGACAAAAGGAATTCAGTGGTGGTAATCAGTAAAATAAATTTATTTATTTGTTTGTTCATTTGTTTGTTTATTGAGACTGGGTGGCAGAGCAGCTCTCACTAATAGATTACACAATAGTGTCCCTAACACTGTTAGGTCTGTTGGCTAAGGGAACTGAATCAGGGAAATGGAGCAAATAGAGTATTATCATCTCAACTTCAGGAAGCATAGGATCTGTCTGTCTCCTTCACCTAGAATTGCTTACTATTCGTAAGTGTTGTTCCTACACTTTTCCATTTGCAGTTTGAGCTTTTCATTATACTTTGAAGATAATTTTAGTCCTTGTCAAGGAGAAGTAGGGAATGTCTAGAAAAATGATATATATTTTCAGACTTAAATCATGTTGACTTCTGGCTTCAGTAATCTCAGGAATCCTGTTTAATGTCTAGAGTCATTTTTCATTCTTTTCGAGTGACCAATACTCTTATGCCCATTTCCTTAGTCCCAGACTCTTTTTATTTGAGTTTTGTGTTACTACCCTGCAGAGTAGAGCACTGCTGTATTCTCTGCCTGCTTTAAAAGCTGTTCCTACAAGCTTGTCATAGCATATTATCATTTTAATAGAATAGTCATCAAAGATGGTCTCAATAAAGAGTAGATCTAAAGACAGATATATCTTTGCAGATTATAAATTAAGCTAAATTTCTATCTTCTCAAGAGTCAGATTTAGAAATTTTTAGGTCATCGTGTTACACAACCTGCACAACTAACTTTCACTCCCAACATTATGGAGGTTCCTCAAAATTTAAAAATATGCCTGCCATGTGATCCAGCAATAACACTCCTCCATCTACATCCAAAGGAAATGAAGTCACTATGCTGAAGAGACATCCGGACTCCCATGTTTATTGCAGCGCTATTCACAATAACCAAAAACAAAAATATCTAAGTGTTCATGAAATAATGGGTGTGTGAAGTGTGGTATCCATACACAATAGAATATATTCGGTCATACAAAGAATGAGATCCTGTCATTTTGACAACATGGATAATACTGGATATCTTTATGCTAAAAGAAATAAACCAGGCCAGGAGAGACAAGTACTACATGATCTCATTCCTATGCAGAGTCTAAAATGGTTGATCCATAAAGCTTGAGAGTTGAATGGTGGTTACGAGTAGTTTGAGAGAGCATTGGACAAACAGAGATGAGGGAAAGTTGATTGCTGGGTAATAAATTACATGTAGATCAAAGTAGGAATTTCTGGTGTACTGTATTGCATACTAGTGTGACTACAATTAATGACAAAGTGTATTTCAAAATGCTACAGGAAAGGATTTTAAATGTTTTTAACATTAAACAGGGATGTTTGATACAGATACCTTTATTCTGATTTAAACATTGTGCAATGTATGCATGTATTAGTACATCATAAATATGTAAAATTTATGTTTTTATGTATCAATTAGTAACAAATTTAATTTAAGTTTTTAAAAAGATGCCTCCCTACCTGCAAGTTATTCTTGCTTCTTGGACTTCATGTGTTTGAATGCAATTAATTTCTGCTTTTATTTAAAAGAGATGACTATTAAGCATAAAGTATTATAAAAATGATGTATTGTGGGTGACCTCTGGACCTGTCATGAAATACAGAAGATAAGTTGCATTTTTCCTTTGTCTTGCTTTTTCTAAATTACTCAGTCTGAGGGAAGCCAGCTGCCATGTCATAAGTACTGCTGTCTTAGTTGATTTGGGCTGCTACAACAAAATACCAAAGAACAAGTGCCTTGCAAACAATGGAAATTTATTTCTTGGAGATAGGAGTCTGGAAAGTTTATAGCCAGGGTACCTGCAGATTCTTTCTCTTCTGCATAGACAGATATCCTTTCAGTGTAACCCTCAAACTGGAAGGGAAAAATGATCCCTCTAGAGTCTTTTTGTTAAGGGTGAAAATCCCATTTGTGAAGGCTGTGCTGTCATAATCTAATTGCCACTAAGGCCCCATCTCTTAATATCATTTTGAGGGCTATCATTTCAACATAGGAATTTTGGGAAGATAAAAACACTTAGTACCTTGTAACAGCTTAAAGAGCCCTTCCAGAAAATCCATAAGGCAAGGAACTGAGGCTTCCTGACAAAAGTCAGCACAAAGCTGTCATCTAGGTGAATGAGACATCTGAGAAACAATCTTCCTGTCCCAAACTGTCAGAAGTCTCCAGACATAGTGAACAAACAATATACCTGCAATTATACAAGATACAAGCCAGATTCACCTGGGTCAGTCATTCCTGAATCCAGAGCTACTATGTAATGTAATAAGTATTTATTGTGAATTTTGACAAAGTGTGGCATAAATTTGTTCAATTAGTGCCAGAGAAAGTGTTCGTTTTTTAATCCAGAAGTAGATACGTGGTTTTCCCTATCCATTTCACAGCTAATAATTTTCCTATCTATTGCACAATCCAGTAATTTTCCTCAGTCACACTGACATACTGACCATTCTATGTTTGAAACTAAGGAAAAAGAGAGAGGATGGAGAGTAAAGTTTTATTTATGCATTAGTTGTTCTAGATAATGAACTAAGGGTTTAGAGTACAGAGTTGCCCATAAATATATAGTAATTCAGACCAGTGTCATTATCAATTGTATCACACTGAGAAACAGGGGAAGAATGTCCCCAGTACTTAGTCAATGGTGTAGACAGAATATCTGAGTTTCCTCCAAAATCCAGTCTGTGAACAGAGATTCATGAAGTCTATTAGCAACTCAGCTGGCATCACAATGATTATGATGTGAAACTAAAGGAAAAAATTAATGGCCCAAAACTGAGAAAATAGAAGGCACAAATTTCATGAAAACCTTTACTTAAAGCAATTAACTTTTTACAATTTTCTTAGTGTAGAAGCTAAAAATTATAAATAAATATATGTTTTTCTAGATGTCCAGGGGAACAAAGCTTTTTATATTCTGTAGTTTTAGTTATTGATTTATGTATCAATGAGTTATTCTGAAATAACTACTTTTATAAAATCAATATTTATATTATCAACAATTTAACCCACTTCATTTTTCTCCAACAAACTATAAAATATTCTAACATATATAACTGGTAGGTAAAAGACTTTCGTTATTGCAGAAAAAGCATTAAATACACATTTTTCTTCATTACTTTATGATAGAAAAATACCATTTTTTTCACAATATTTTCTTCTATGCAAGTTCTGTAATCTTACTTTCTAGGAAAACATTCATTCTTAAATCTTATGAATTTGTGTTATACCTTATTCCTTAACAGATTGATTTGTCACTAAATATTCCAAGCCAGCAATATCAGCAATTACCCTGCATTTGCAGTTATATTTCAAACTTTCAACCTATAGACAAAAAAGATAGTAATAAATAATTTTGATTCACGAGCGGTTAGTTATACGGGGAGAGCATGGTGATGGGCTTAGGGAAGTCATTTCGATGCCCCTATGAACTTCTCTGTTAATCCTATAGTCATCTGGTACACGTTATTCTAGAAACTCCCTCAGCAAATTCTAGCAAATTTCCCTTTCCAGTACAAAGGATTACGAACTTCCTACAATTCTTGCTGTTGCATAACAAGAATTAATAAACTACAGATTAGGAATATTTCTGTGTACTTGTCAAATGGTCTGTTTGCTTTATTAAAAACCTGAACTTGCAGAATATCATTTGCCTGGAAAAAATTTGCTTACTGGTAATCTACCTTTTTTCTAGAAATCCAGGGTTGTTAACTTACCTTCACCTTAACCTGTTTTGCTCACATTCCTTTTTTGCTTCCTTCTTTTTCTCCTAGTAAAGTATCTATAACATGCGCAACAAAATGACCATGATGGGGGACACTTCTGTGAACTGCTGGAGGTCACTTTTACTTTTAAAAGAAATCTCCTGCTGCAAATAAAAATAAAGCTTTCTCTTCACTGATTTTGTGAATAACGATCTAGAGTTCAGGACAATCGCTTTCCCTGTCCAAGTGACAAGACTTTGTTTTATGACTACTTCCTTTTCATATTTACATTCTTAACTCAAATGTTTACTTTTTAGCCTTTTCTCCATTGCCCATTGCCATGGTGGACATAGTGGCACTAGTTGTCATATTTCCCTGATTCACTTTTTTTATTAAAACATGTTTGCAGCACATGAAGTTTACATTCATCTTTGGGAGTAGTATGTTTCTTTTAAAAAAATCTTTCCCTTCCCACCCACGTCCTCCCTCTGCCTCCAAATTCTGTTTCCCCATTTTCATTCTTCTTGTTATTTTTCTTATCTCCTGTTTATGACATATAATGTTTGCATTAATTTAGATTAGGTTCCTGTACATGGCATATCCTAATTCATCTTAGCAGGTAGAATGCTGATCTTCACCAGCATGTAATTTGCAAACCATTTATTCTGCCATTTTAAACTGATGTTTTCACTTTCTTACCTGCCACAGACACCATTGTAGGATCGCAACTTTTGTTATACCAAATTTTAATACTACATCTTGTCAATTTCTATTTTGAAATAAATTTATAAAATTGCCAAAGAAACTCTTTCTTCCTCCTTTCCCCATTTTCCACATAGTCTCATGTGGATATGTACCCAGTTCTTCATGAATCGATGGATAAAAAATTTGGATTTCTGGTCAGCTTCTCCACTTGTTTTCTGAACCCAAAACCTTTTGATTTCTTAAGCCCTTTAACCCTGGAATGATACCTTCTCTCTTCAGTGTCATCATTTTTTTCCTTTCTACCAGCACTGATCTGTAAACAGTCAAAGAAGAGTTCATAATGTTTGTCACAGACAAAAAATTAAAAACTACCACCTAACAATATATCATTTAAATTTCCCTTCCAAATACCAGCTCATTTCTTTACTGTACTTCTATAGAATAATATGGAAGTATTATTTATAGTCACTGTTTTCAATATCTTCAATTCTTTTCTCAACCTGTGTCAGTAAATATTCAATCATGATTATCTATGGAGATGGCTATTGTTAAGGTCATTCATGACACTAATATTACCAAATCCAATGTTCATTTTTATCACTCATATATTAATAAAATTCTAGTCATGTTCGACTTAATCATCCATTCCTCATCCCTGGAATTTTTTTATCCTTTTTATAGTTATCCTCTTACGTCAGGGGATACTCTGTTACGATTTTCAGCTGCTATTTCTCTGCTTTACTCATAAAATGTTAGAAAATTCAGGGCTTCATTTAGATTTTTTGAAAAACTGTTTCTCATTCTTTTATCCTCAGAAACCTCAGGAGATTTTTTCCAATCCTATAGATTTAAAGATCATCTATATTCAAATTATTTTCAAATATGCATTGCTAGTCCTACTTCTTAGAACTCTAAACTAGTATGCCCAACTCCTTATTTGATCTCTTACTTGCAGTGATAAGCATCTTACAACTGAACTTTTCAAAACATAATACTTGTGTAATTTATTTAAACTTGTTTTCCCCAATTTTTTCCTCTCGTCATGATATCAACAAATATGTACTCACTTCATTTAGAGGAAAAAGATATGTCTCTTTTCTTTAAACCAACGATTCAGTTCATCTAGAAGTTCTTTTGAGCATATCTTCAAGTCAAGGTTTGAATTTCATCCATGTTATTGTAGTCCCACTCCTACATTCTGCTCCTGATCTGCAATATTTTGCACCGAATACAGTAGCTTTTTACAGGTGTATCTCTTCAATTTTCAAACTAACCTTTATACTGAAACAAGATGGTCCTTTGGAAAAGTAAAATGGTTAATTTAGTAGACTTCTAAATTCTTTATAAGATGATTAAAATTTCTTATTCTGATTTACAACGTTCCTGCCCTTTCTTGTAATCTCATTTCATATAATTCTGCTCCTCACTCCAGTCTTCACAGACACTGATCATCTTCTTTATTTATCTTCTTTATATATCTTCTGTTTCAAATATGTACAAGGCTTTTGTGCTATTTCCTTCACCTAGATTACTCTTTTTCATATTCTTTGAACTACCCGGTAGTATTTTCTATAATTAATATTCAGTTAAGATAACTCAAGCACTGTAATTATTTTCAGTACCTTCATAGCACATTATATGGTTTTTTTCTTACTATTTTTTACTCCATATTGTACTGATATTTTTATGGGAGGTAGGTATGACAATTGTGAGGGAGAAATATCTGTCACCTCTTAGGGGATTAATCCTTGTTTGTTGAATAAGTGAATGTACTGTGAGTCCAGTTTTCTCTGTGATTCAAGTGATCAGTTTGTGCTAGATAAGCAGACTGCTCCAGCCACTATCCATCAACAAAGACTACAGAATAGTTGTTCTTTAATGAGCCTGAAGTTCCTGGAACAGAAAATGCCTGGATAAGGTTCTGAAGAATGAAGACAGCTCCTTCAGGCAGAGTTCTAAATTTGTCTTCTTTCTGCTACAGTATCTTGGCATTTGAACACATTTTAAGTAATGGAGAAGTAAAGGTTAATATGAAAAGTGCAATATTCTTAACAAATAAATTATTTTTAAAGACCTGCTCTGTTGTTAAAACTGCTTAATTTCCATATTTTGAAGTAAAGAATTGCATATTTCAAAAAAAGAAAAATACATCAAATTTCACATTTTTCTACAATTTGCTGATTCTTTTGTTCATTCACTGACTTTTATTCATTAGTTGACATAATTTTTCAGGATCTTTTTTTGTCTCTTTATTTTTGGAGTTAGTACAGCAACCATATCTTGGCTATTTTGAAGTTCAATTGTAAAAGAAAAATCAAGCTACATGAAGTTAAAATAAATGGCACGTACTTACAACTGCTTTGTTGAACATAGGTTAAAGCGGGTGAATGGTTCTGTTAGGAATATTAAATTTTAGTAGTTTACATGCTCCAGGGAACCAGAGATTTCTCACAGGCCGAAAGTCTAGAAGCATTAAAAAAACGCAAGAAGGGATAGAAATGCATTAGGCAATTGAAATAAAAAGAACTCCTTTCACTTAACCTATGCTAACATGTACTTCCAAAAATGTGTGTCTTTTTCAAAAGGGATACTAGTTTTGTGAATGTGAAATCACATGTAATACACCAGCTTTTCTTGTGTATTTACTAAGTTCTAGCCATGTGTTTGCTTCAGCCAGACATAGTATACATTGAAATTATAATGAGACATGGAATCCAGTAATAATCAGCTCAAGGGTAGAATAGGACACAATGGATTCCAAAACTTCTTGATTCTGAATAACATAATGTAAAGTCCTTCTCCAGCTGTCTTGATTCATACACAACACAATTAAATTATTTACCAAAGTATTTTACTTTATACAAAACTATAATTAAGAGAAAAATACCAATAAAAACAGGTAACTCGTTGGAAAACTTGAAAGAGCCAAATTAGAGGTTTAATTGAATGTGTCAAATCAGACAAAATGATACACATAAATATGAATGTCTCATTGCTTCGTATCCTTTTCTTTTTTTTTTGTCGGTACCAGGGATCGAACTCACCTGAGCCAAACCCCCGGCCCTATTTTTTTTGAGGCAGGGTCACCCTATGTAGTTCAGGCTAGCCTTGCTCACCTTGTAGCCCAAACCAGCCTCAAACTCACAAGGCTTCACCTACCTCTGCCTCCCCTGTGCTAGGATTAAAGGCATGTGCCACTATGCGCGGCCTTTTTGGTGCTTTGAAAAAGTAATTATTTACTGAGGAAATGGTTCCTCTCATGGTGATCCATTACTCATTTTGATTTATGTGGTATTGTAATATGGATAAAGCAGCAACATTTTTGACAAACCAGTGCCCTGTTGGGTCAAGTATTAGAAATGCTCCAGAGTTGAAGAATTTAACTCCTTTGCAAATCCAGAAAAGTTTTTAGATAAAGGAATTTTCACAGTAAAATAGAATCTGACAAAGAAGTAAGACATAGATTCAGCATTCAGTTGTCTTTGTTTCTTTGCCAAAGTAATTCTGAGTCATCTGATGGAGATATTAAAATAGTCTTTAGAAATCAACTCAAGTATAAAGTTTTTGAACCCTTTTACAGTGGGAGAGATGTACATGTTAATGCTCATGGTAAGAATAAGATATTAATGAGATAATTAGCACCTACATTATAAATATTTAAAATGTTTAACTCAGATAAAATTGCCCCAAACTGATGACAAATGTTGGAAAATCCCAGCACATAAATTTTTAAACAATAAATATTCAGAAAATAAAGCATTATCACAGCTAAACTAATAACCAGGCACTTGATCAGCATTATGTTTTGAAGATTTTATACAAATTTCTTGTGATTAGGAAAGTAGTGTCTTTCAGTGCAGAGTACCTTGGGAATCTAAAAGTGTAGATGTTAACATAAAGAGAATTTAGCAAATGTATATTCATTCACCTACTTTCCCCTCCCTGCTGCGATGGCACATAGAACTTTATTATTATATTTTTTTATTTTAAAGAGAATAAAACAAAACAAAACAGAACAGAAGAAAGCAGATAAGGATAAAACAATGCAAGCAGCACAGGATTTCAAAGCAAGACAACAGGAAATCAACAGTGGCTACCATAATGTGTCTTGTTTTCTTAGAAACAGTTGTCCACATCTTCACATACAATGACTTCAAACAAAACACAATAGTATAAAATCAATAAAAACAAAAAATTGAAATCGTTACAGGACTTCAAAACCGGACAATAGGAAAATCAACAATGACTACCATAGTGTCTCTTGTTCTCTTCAAAATAGCTGTCTACACTTTCACACATATTGAAATCAAATAATGCAGAACAGACAAAGAACAATCAAAACAAAGGATAAAAGTATTATTGGACTTCACAAGATGATAGGGAATCAGCTATGGTTAGCATAATGTCTCATTTACTTCAAAGGAGTTGTTCATCATCTCTCATAATAAAATCAGTTCTTGTGAACTCTTCAGGAGAAGTTCTAGGCATGTAAAAGCCTATACATGTACATCTATTCTTTCTGTATTTAAGGGAAAAACAAGATAAAACATAGCAAATTACAAGAAACAAAAGAGACTAATAAATAACAATAACAAAGAACTCAAAACAACAACAATACAGGCTTGCAAAGCAAGGTGGTAGGAACATAACTAAGGTTGTTATTTTGCTTAGTTATTTTCAAAAGAGTTATTCAGATTACCAGATACAGACTTGTAAAATTCATCTAATCTTATGAATGCTAACTCTTTTGTTCCAAGAACTAATAGAATTAGTAATACAATCCTCTTAGCTATCCTAAGTGTATATGTACAAAATTATATCTTTTCTCTTTTCTCTTTCTTCTTTTCTCCTTTTCCCTGATGTATTTTTTCCCCTTTGGGCAGTTTGTTACTCTTCAACAATATTTACTGAAAATTTTGTATCTTATTTACTCTTTCAGTTTCTTACACTAGGGAGACAATATGATATTTACACATGTGAGTTTGATTTATTTCACTTATGACTATGGTCTCAAGTCACATCCATTTACCTGTAAAAGCCTCAGTGTGATCCTTCTTTATATGTGAGTAGTACTCCATTGTGTAAAAGTACCACATCTTTTATATCCATTTCTTGGTTGATGGGCATTTAGGTTGTTTCCAAGATTTGGCTATTACAAATTGTGCTGCTATAAACATGGGTGCACCTATATCAGTGTGGTATGATGTTTTTAATTCTTCTTGGAATGTGTTCAGAAGTGGAACAGCTGGGTCAAATGGGACTTCCAATCGCAGATTTTTCAGGAGCTTCCAGACTGATTTCCACAATGCTTTCACCAGTCTACATTCCCACCAACTTCGCAGGAGAGTTCATTTTTCCCCACAATGTCTCCAGCATTTGTTATTGTTGTTTTTCTTGATCCTGGCCATGATGCCGAACACTTTTTCATGTATTTATTGCCATTTGTATTTTCTCAGATGTGCATTTTTGGATTGGGTCTTGGAATTTTGGAGGTCTGATTTTCTTTAATTCTTTATATGTTCTAGATAGAAATCCTTTGTCTGAGGGACAATTGACTAAGATTTTTTCCCATTCTGTGAGTTTTCTTTTCAATGTGTTGGAGATTTCTTTTGGCATGCAAAAATTTTTAATGAGATCTCAGTTATTGATTCCAGGAAGTATTTTCCGTGCAGTTTGATTTTTGTTCATGAAGTCTCTGCCTACCCCTATGTCTTGAAGATTTCTACCTACTTTGTCTTCCAGCAGATTTAGTGTCTCTGTTTTAATATTTAGATCTTTGATCCATTTTGTCTTTAGTTTAGTGCAGGGTGATAGGCATAGGTCTAGTTTTGGTTTTTGGGATACGGAAAGAAAGTTTTTCCAGCACCACTTATTAAAGAGGCTATCTTTCTTCTAGTGAACATGTTTGGCCCCTTTGTCAAAGATAAGGTAGCTAAGAGTGTTTGTAGTTGTGGTTGTATCTTCTAATCTATTTCATTGCTCTTCAGATCTGTTTTTATTCCAGTACCATGCTGACTTTATCACAGTACCTTTGTAGTATAACTGTAAGTCAGGTATTATGATGCCTCCTGCCTTTTCCTTGTGCAGAATTGTCTTTGCTATTCTACGTCTCTTCTGGTTCCAGATGAATTTTAGGAATGATTTCTCTAGATCTGTGAGGTGTGCTGATGATTTTGATTGGAATTGCATTAATCTGTTAAACAGTTTTGGGAGAATGGCCATTTTCACAATGTTTGCTCTTCCTATCCATGAACAAGGAATGTCTTTCCATTTTCTGAGATCCTCTTTGATTTTTTTTTTTCAGAGTATTGAAATTTCACTGGATAGATCTTTTACTTCCTTTGTTAGATTGATTCCTAAGTGTTTCATTTTTTTTTATATGCTATTGTGAAGGATGTGGCTTCTCTTATTTCTCTCTCAGTGAGTTTGCTGTTTGTGTACAGGAATGCTATTGATTTTTTAAGGTTGACTTTGTATCCAGCTGAATTTGTTATTACACCTAGAAGTCTTTCAATGGAGTTTTGGGGGTCTTTCATGTAGAGTATCATGTCATCTGAAAATAATGATAATTTAATTTCTTCTTTTGCTATTCTTATTCCTTTTGTTTCTCTCTCTTGTCTAATTGCTCTAGCTAATATTTCCAGCACTATATTGAATAGGAGTGGCGATAATGGACATCCTTGTTTTGTTCCTGATTTTAGAATAAAAGCTTTCAGTTTTTGACCATTTAATATAATGCTGGCTGTTGGTTTGTCATAGATGGTTTTTATCAGATTGAGGTAAAGACAATCTATTCCAATTTTCCATAGGGTTCTTGTCATGAATGAGTGTTGGACTTCTTCAAAAGCTTTTTCTGCATATATTGAAATGATCATGTGATTCTTATCTTTGGCACTATTGATATGGTGCATTACATTTATTGATTTGCATATGTTGAACCATCCCTGCTTTCCTGGGATGAATCTCACTTGGTTGTGGTCTGTAATCTTCTTGATGACTTGTTGCATTGTTTGCCAGTATTTTATTGAGGATTTTTGCATCTATGTTCTTTAGGGAGGTTGGCCTGTAGTCCTCTTTTTCGGTTGCGCCTTTTTCTGGTTTTGGTATGAGTGCAATACTTGCTTCCAGGAATGAGTTAGGGAGACTTGTTTCCCTTTCTATTTCATTGAAGAGTTTGAAGAGTGTCGGCATTAAGTCTTTCTTGAATTTTTTGTAAAATTCAGCTGTGAATCCATCAGGACCTGGGCTTTTCTTTGTTGGTAAAGTTTCAATTTCATTAATTGAAATTGGGTTATTCAGTAGTTTTATATCTTCTTGATCCAGCTTTGGTAATTCATAGGTTTCTAGGAATCTGTCCATTTCTTCTGTGTTATCAAACCCATGAGAGTAAAGGTTTTTGAACTAGGTATTGGTGATCTTCTGTATTTCCACAGGGTCTGCAGTGACTTCACCCTTTTCATTCCTTATTGCATTAATTTGAGTTGTTAATGTCCTTTTTTAAATTAGGTTTACTAGGGACTTATCAATTTTATTTATTCTTTCAAAAACAAACTTTGATTCATTAATTCTTTGGAATTATTTTTTTAGTCTCTATATCATTAATTTCTGCTCTTATCTTTATAATTTCCTCACTTCTTTTGACTTTGGGCTTGACTTGGTCTTCTTTTTCTAGATGTTTGTGGTGTAGCATCAGGTTGTTTTTGCTCATTCTGCTCTCCTGTTGTGGGAATTCACTGCAATAAATTTCCCTCTGAGAACTGTTTGCATTGCATCCCACAGGTTCTGGTAAGTTGTATTTGTATTTTCACTTGTTTGTAGATACTGTTTAAATTCTTCTTTAATTTCCTCTGTGACCCACTGATTATTCAGGATTGTATTATTTAATTTCCATGTGCTTATGAAATTTTTGCAGTTTCTTTTGTCATTAATTTCTAGCTTCAAGGAACTATGATCAGATAATATGCATGGAATTTTTTCAATTCTTTTGCATTTATTTAAGCATGTTCTATGGGCTAGTATATCATCTATTTTAGAGAATGTACCATGTGCAGCTGAGAAGAATGTATATTCTGATATTGTTAGATGAAACACTATGTATACATCTACTAAGTCCCTTTGTTCACAAGTTTGATTCAGTTCTGCTATTTCTTTGCTGGTTTTTTGTTTGGTTGATCTGTCTCTTTGTGTTAAAGGTGTGTTAAGGTCTCCCATTATAATTGTATTATTGCTTATTTGATTTTTCTTTTCTATTAGTATTTGTTTTATAAAACTGGGTGCTCCCATATTTGGTGCATATATATTTAAGATTGTTATCTCTTCCTCACGAAGTTTTCTCCTAACTAGTATGTAGTGACCTTCTTTATCTCTTTTGATCATCGTTAGTTTGAAGTTCACATTGTCTGCAAACAGAATAGCTACCCCTAGGGCTGGGAGTTTGGCTCAGTGGCTTAAGCGCCTGTCTGTCAGGCGTGAGGTTGTGAGTTCAATCCCTAGTGCTGCCAAAAAAAAAAAAAAAAAAAAAGAGAATAGCTACCCCTGCTTTTTTTGGTGTTCCTATTGCATGAAGTATTGTTTTCCATCCTTTGACTTTCAGTCTGTGAATTTCCTTTTGGGTTAGATGGGTTTCTTGTATACAGCATATGGCTGGATGCTGTTTCTTAATCCATTCTGCCAGTCTGTTTCTTTTAATTGTGAGTTGTGGCCATTTACATTAATAGTTATAATTGATATGTATCGGCTTATTTTTGTCACGTTATTTTTCTGCTGTTGTTTTTTTAACTTTCCCCTCTGTTTAGTTATTTGTCTTGCCTAGTGGTTTTTTTCTGTTGGTGTTCTTGAAGTTGTAGTTATTTCTATGCCTATCTAGAATATCTTTCAGTACTCTTTGCTGGGTTGGTTTGGTGGTTATGAAGTTCTTCAGCTGTTCTTTGTCATGGAAGATCTTATTTCTCCATCAGTCTTGAAGAACAGTTTTGTAGCATACATCAATCTGAGTTGGAAGTTATTTTCCTTTAGGATTTAAAATACCTCACTCCATTCTCTTCTTGATTTCATTGTTTGTGTTGAGAAGTCTGCTGTAATTCTGATGGACTTTCCCCTATAGGTGATGTGTCTCTTTTCTCTAGCAGTTTTTAATATTCTGTTCTTATATGGAATTTCTGGGATGTTGATTATTATATGTCTGAGTGTAGATTTATTTTGGTTATGACTAAGGGAGTTCTATTTGCTTCACTCATCTGTATGTCAATTTCCTTTCCCATGTTTGGGAAATTTTCAGCTACTATTTTTGTAGTCTTTTGATATTATTTGTGTTGTCACCTTCTTTTTTGTTCACACCTATCAATCTTATTTTGTTTTTCCTTGCATCATCTCACAACTATTAAATTGTTACTTCGTGATTCCTTGTTAATCTAATTGTATTTTTTTAAAATTTTTTTATTCATATTAATGTACACATAATGATGAGGGGTTTGGCTTCAGAAGGGTATTCTTGTTAATTTTAAAAGATTTTTGCTTTCCTGTTTGCTAGTTGCAATCTTGTCTTTGAGGTCTGAAAGTCTAACTTCACATTTATTGAGGTGGTTTCTCAAGCTTTTTATGGGGTTTTTGATTTCTTGGATATCTCTACATCTATTTTATGCATTCTGTCTTACTTATATTGTTCATTCAGGGTTTCTATCTTTTTGCAATGCTCCTCAATTTTTTTAAGTATGTCTTCTTTAGATGTGTTCAGCATTTGTTTTATGAAGTTTATCATTTTGTTTTTTACCTGGGAGATTATTTCTGACCTGAATGACTTCACAGTTTCATGAACTTTTATCTTTACTTCAGTTGCTATCATTTCATAAGTTTCAGGTGTATGACTTACAAATCCTTCTATGTCCTTGTCTCTTAGGCTTGTTTGGAGTGGAATGGAGGTTTGAGATTGCATTTTGTTCTTGCATTTTGCCGTTTTCCTGTATTCCCCTGGGGAATCTGAATGCCAGGTTTCAGTTGTTTCCTGGGTTGATTCCAGGCTGGTTGGGCATACTGGGCGGGTCCCTACCAGTTTCCAAGAGGGGTGCTGTGCTTGCATGGCTGAATGGAGTTCACTGTGCAGGGCTTTGGCTGTGTCACTGAGTGCAGGCAGTTCCCCAGCTACTCAGAGTCACTGGGCAGGGCCCAACAAGGCCCCAAAGGACCTACCCAAAGGTCCCAGACTGATTGGGCATGCTGGGTGGGTCCTTACTGGTTCCGAGAGGGGTGCAGAACTTGCATGGCTGGATGGAGTTTGCTGTGTAGGGCTTTGGCTTGTGCCATGGAGCCAGGCGCATAGAACTTTAAATTGGGGGGAGAAGACAAATTCTGGATAAGATTTTACATAATTTTCTGTATTCAGATTGTTTTCATAATTATATGAATATCATATTTCACCATATAGATTTTAACACTATACAGTGGCATACAAAGAAATTAAGAGCAATCCATTAAATCCATCATGCAGAGATTCTATTGTTATTGTTGACAGAATGGCATATACTTAGATTTTTTTTCTGTTTCTTTTCTTGTTTTTTTTTTTTTTGTGTGTGTGTCCTTTTGAGACAAGGTCTCGTTAGGCAGTTTAGGCTGGCCTTGGGCTCACTTTGTAACCCAGGCTGGTCTCAAACTTGTAAATAATTCTCCTGCCTCAGCCTCCCAAGTGCTGGGATTACAGGAGTGTGCCACTATGCCCAGCTTTTTTTCTGTTTCTTATCTAGTGCTAATCTATTTCTTTTTATTAGGCTCAATTTTAGTTCTCTGTTTATATTTCACCATTGTTCTTTGCTCAGAATGTCTTTTTTTATCTTTCCCTCTCATCCTTCCCTCCTTTACCCTGTACTGTAGACCTTTTCCCTAGCTAATTTATTTAAAATTTAAGTAAGTGTTCAGTCCTATAAAATTCTGAATAAGCATCTATAAATTCATTTACAAGAAATAGTACTTACTCTTTATGTATCTATCCCTAGACCATGGCTCTTAAATCCTTAGGGCTTGACACAATATTTGGTCTATAATAGATACTCAAATATTGTTTGTTGAAATAATGGTAATCAATATATTAGAGTATTATTTTACCTTTTTCTCTGTAATATTTTGGAACTTATATTTATATTTCATATCCTGTTTGTATTTTATAAGTTTCTTCTATTTATAATTTATATTGTATTATACACTTTATTATATACTCTTTTATATTTTATTATATACTTTTATTATATACCGTATATTTTACTATATACTTTTATTCATCACAATACTCAGTATCTTCTATTTGAAGATTTGTATGCCTGTGTATGTATATGAATGTACACAATATATCTACATTTGGTGTATTAACTTCCTAGGGATACTTAACAAAATATCACAAACTACAGATTTAAAGTAACTAAAGTGAATTGGCTTAACAAAACAGAACCTTACTGTCTTATAGCTATGGAGGCTAAAATTATGAGATCAAGGTGTTGGCAGAACCATGCTCCTCTGTCAGCTCTGGGACTCTTATCTTGCTTTTGCTTCACTCATGGTGAATTCCAGTAAGCCTATATGTTTTGGCTAAAAGTTATGTAATTCCAATCTTGGTCTCTGCTATTGTATGACTGTATTTTCTATACCTTTTCATTTGCATATTTCCCTTTATTTTCTCTTTTAAAAACACCTATCATTGAATTTGGAATCTGCTCTAAATTAATATATCATCTTCTTAACCTGTACAAAAACATATTCCTAAACCAGATCATACTGACAAGTAATAGAGCTTAGGAAATGTACATGTCATTTTAGGGAATATAATTCATATCACAAACATCCTACACATTCATAGCAAATATTAAATCTGGGACTTTGTAGGGAAATCAACTTTACTATCATTTTACTTAAAAATAATAAATTGGAAAATAATACATATCTATAGAAGTCCTTGAGACATACAACTATATTTGTTTATTGGTTTATAATTTTAGCAAATGTACTCATCACTGAAGTCCCTGGCATGTCCTTATAAATAAAACTATCATAATATAAAGTTTAAATAGCTAATAATTCTCTTATAGATAACAGCCTTAGTTACTTTTCACACATTGCTGAAACAGAATACCTGACACCCAAAATTAGGGAAGGAAAGGTTTATTTCTTACAGTTCTTGGGGGTTTCAGTCCATATTAAGTTGGCTCCAAGGCAGCGTGCCATGGTGGGGCCACTATTCATGGTTGCCACAAACAGCAAGGTGCATGAACCAATGAGAGAGAGAGAGACAGAGAGAGACAAAGACAGAGACAGAGACACGTGCCTTTCTCTCACCTTTACACTGTATGTCAGCGCCACCTCTTGGCAGGTGCAGCACTCACATCACCAATCCCAGCACCAGACAACAACCAATCACAAATGCCAGACTCAGGCCCATCCATGATTACATGAGGTTTTGGGGGGGACACAGGATCAAACCCATACATTTCACCCCTGACCCCCCAAGGACTCATGTATATCCTTTATACAAAAGACATTTCCAAGAGTTGCCACAGACCTAACAGTTTTAGCATTGCTGAAAAGTCCATGTCCCAAATCTCCTTTGAAATCTATGGCAGACTCTTAATTGTATAAAACCCTGTACAAATGAAAACAAGTTAACCACTTCCAAAATGAAAAGGAACAAGATAAACATTACCAATTCAAGAGTTACAAAGGGGAATACAAAGCATTAGAACCAAAGCAAGTCCCAAATCCAGCAGGGCAAACATGAAGTGCTGGAGTTCCATGCTCAGCATCTGAAGCAATCTGGTTGTAAGCTCCAAAGACTTGAGTGACTCCACCCCTGCAGCACTTCCAGGAGCTCCATTTTTATAGCTTCTCTCTTAAGCTCATTCTGCTTGATTCTTGCAGCTTTTCTTGGACAATACACGTTCCTGTCTTTTGCAAACTTCTGGGTTTTCTATTGTACTCTTAGCTTCACCCTTACATCTTTATATATTGACCTCTGAAGGCAGGGTGGAAGCTGCCTTACCTTACAATTTGTGCATTTTCCTTGCACCTAAAACCAGCACCATGTGGATGCCACCAAGGTCTACTGCCAGCTGGAGCAGTTGCCAGGCTTTCCTCTCTCTTGGCTGTAGGGGTCAAATGCCTGGATTGCTGAGGTCTCTGAACCTGATTGTGAGGAGTGCCACTGCCATTCTGGAATCTGGTGCAGCCACCGCCATTTTGGAACTTCCTATGTCCTCTGTCACCACTCTGGAACATGGTGCTCTGTGGCTTTTTCCTCTGAGCAAACTCTTTCACCTTTGCCGACTTGAGGCTGCAAAAGGTAGTGTCTTAGTTACTTTTCACTCATTGCCGAGACAAAATGCTTGGTGCCCCAAATTAGGGAAGAAAATGTTTATTTCTTAGTTTTTTGGAGGTTTCAGTCCATACTCATTTGGCTTAAGGCAGCATGGTGTGGCAGGGCTGCCATTCATGGTGGCCACCAAACAACAAGGCAAACCAGTGAGAGAGGGCATAAGAGCAAGAGAGGGAAGACCTGTGTTCCTTTCACCCTTACACTGTATGTCAGCTTCACCCCTCAGTGGGTACAGACTCACACCACCAATCCCAGTGCGAGACAACAAACCAATCACAAGTGCCAGACAGCCCCATTCAAATTATGAGTCCTTGGGGAGGACACGGGATCAACCAAAACATTCCACCCCTGGTGCCCCAAGGACTCATGTATATCCTTCATACCAAAGACATTTAGTCCATCTCCAGGAGTTGTCAAAGTCCTAACAGTTTCAACATTGCTGAAAAGTCCAAATCCCAAATCTCCTCCAAGATCTAGGGCAATCTATTATTTGTAACCCCCCTGTACAAAATGAAAACAAGGTTAAGCACTTCCAGCATATAAAGGTACAAGATAAACATTGCCATTCCAAAAGTTACAAACAGGGAAACAGGGGAACACAAAACACTGGAGCCAAAGCAAGTCCAAAATCCAGCAGGGCAAACATGAAGTCCTGGAGTTGTCTGCCAAAAGACTTGAGCAATTCCACCCCAATGGCACTTTCAAGGGTATTAACTTCCATTGTTTTCCTTGTATGATCCATGTTCTTTGGTTTCACCCTTACATCTTTACAGATTGCCCTCTGCAGGTGGGGTGGAAGCTACACATTTTCCTTGCACTTAAATCCAGTACCACGTGAATGCTGTCAAAGTCTGCTGCCAGCTGGAACAGTAGCCAGGTTTCCCTCTCTCTTAGCTGTAGGGGTTGACTGCCTGGATTGCTGAGCTCTCTGAACCTGATTGTAAAGAACAGTTCTCTATGCCACCACCATTCTGGAATCTCATGTGGCCACTGCCATTTTGAAATTTGGTGTGGCTACCACCATTTTGAAACCTCCTGTGGCCTCCTTTGCCACTCTGGAACTTGGTGCTCTGCAGCTTTTTCCTCCAAGCAAACTCTTTCAGTTTTGAAGGCCTGAGGCTGCAAAGGGTAGAGGCCAACTGCTTCCCGGGATGTCCCCAGGCTTTTTTATTTCTCTGTTCCTTTTCAGCAATTGAGGTCTCAGCTTTATCTTTATAGTCCACAGCTTTCTGGACAAACTCACAATGCTTTAAATCACCATGCTGGGCTCTTTGCTCTTGATTCACAGCATAAATCTGACTGAAAGTCCTCAACAATAGCCAGGCCACCGTTTCAATGTTTGGCTACC